>PITA01005752.1:0-107088 GCA_004023965.1 Spilogale gracilis | reverse complement strand
TTAAAAAAAAGAAATAAAATAAAGTTATCTCCTTTATAGTGAAGAAGATAAACTATATCTGGTAGAGTTGAGATTCTATGTAAAAGACATAAGTCTTAGCATGTAGGAGGCATTTTGAAGAGACTCTTGAGGGGATCAAAGCTGCTATGGAAATCAGTTAAAAAAGTCTGTTCTTAAAGTCAGCTTTGAACAACGGCCAAAGTGTGGACCAAGAATACAATCAGAAAGAGCCAAATCTAGTGCAGAGAACTGCAGAAAAAGTTTTAAAGGCAAAGATCAGTAGCAAGATTGCCACTTTTTCCTACGCAGGCTTCATTCACTGCACAACAACAGGGAGCGATGTTAACATCCAACACTCTGTGAATGGGGCATTCTGGAGTTGTGTAATCAGACCATTACTACTCTTCTCACCCAGCACAACCCCAAAGCCTCAAAATCCAGAACAGAATGTGACTGGTTCTTTTGTCACCCAGGCTAAAAATTTTACCTGTTACTTTTGACAGAACACTTTGTAATTAGCATTAGAATTCTTTTATTCAAATTCAGTTTCAAATATGATATCCTCTCTTTTCTATGTGATTGTCAATGTATAGAAATACTTTTTCCATTTTTATTAAATATCACATTAAAGATTGCTTATTCAATTGTCATAAATTGCTTCCTGTATAGAGAGAACAGTTCCTTATCACTATGGAAAAGATTTGGGGGCTCAGAAAGGGTAAAAAAATTTGGCAAGTTGCTATTTCAGTAAAGTTTCTTTCTGTCTAATGAGCTGCATATTATAGGCATTCAATACAGATGGTCAACTTATGATGCTTTGACTTACAATTTTTTGACTTTGCAATGGTGCAGAAGTGATGCACATTCAATAAGGCTGGTTAGGTCTTTGGGGAATATGGCAAAGGAGGAGAACCCTAACTCACCCTCCTCCCATGGATACAGTAAGAGAACACCCACATCAGGGTAGATAACCTACGAAGTGACCCAATGACTGGCAGAATAAACTCTACAACTAAGTGTAGATGAGGCCACATCAAAGACCACCAGAAAGGGCAGAGACATGGTCAGGAGGTAATGTAGGACTGTCCATAGAGGGGGAGGATGCCACTGAGGCAGAAAGGGGAGAGAAATAGATTTTCACACTAGGGCATTTGTAAGAGGAGCATGAATCTTCCTAACATTTGGCTATGAAACCCCTTAGAAGGGCTGAACTTCCTGAGTTTTTACCACCAGCAGGACCCCAACCCAGGAATTTTTTTAAAAAGTCAGTAGACTGATTCCTAGGAGAGTCAGGAAGGCATAGGAAAGTGAGGCTCTGCCTTTAGAGCATAAAAAACAGCCTGTGGAGATACAGAATAGAAACAGCAGTTTGAAAGGTGTCTGTAGCATATGGGAGATAGTTATTTAATAATTTCAGAGGCTGTCCCAGACGGACAGAAATCTCTGGGGGAATTCCTCCAGGAAAAAAGGAAATGGCAGATGCCTCCACCCCCCAGAGTAAACACACAACCACCTGAGGGACTCATTACCTACCTTGGTAGCGCTGTCACCCTGCCAACAGCACCTGCACTGTGCTTCCCTGGATCTGCCTTCTCTGATATTTTCTTGGCAAATGTCAAGGGGTGCTACAGGCCTTGCTGTGTAAAAGCAGTCCCTAAAATGGCCAGCACCACTCTCGAGTGACCCTTGCCCTAGGGAGAGGGAAAGATAATCACTTACACCAGTCTGACAGGGGCCCTACAGTAGGCTGGAGGCAGATAACTTGTCTTACTGCAGATTTGCCTACCAGTGAAAGCTTATCAGGCAACAACACTGAGAAAACACCCTGAAGTTTGATGCTACTACCTCTCTGGCAAACACCTGGTCTGATTCAACTCAAGTTCAAGGAAGCCTCAGACTGGCTCACTAACACCACAGGGATCAAGCAGTGCCCGTAAAAGCAAGAGAGCAATTGCAGACAACTGGACTGAAGGAAAAAGTGCCTCAGCACAATAACAGGGCACATACAACACACTTGGGAAACACCCCAAAAGTGCCAGGTTCTGGTGAACAGGGGACATTACAGAGCTGGGCATTACAGGACCTCTTCTTCATAAGGCTACATTTTCCAGTACAGGAGACAGAGCTGTCTTTCCTCACACACAGAAACACACACAAAGGTTTAGATAAAATAAGGAGACAGAGGAATATGTTCCAAATGAAAGAACAGGAGAAAATCACAGCAAGAGACCTAAGCCAAATGGATGTAAGTAATATGCCTGATAGAGAATTTAAAGTAATGATCATAAAGATACTTGCTGGACTTGAGAAAAGAGTAGAGGACATCAGTGAGATCCACAACAATGATTTTAAAGAGAGAGGAACACAAAAAATGAAATTAAAAATACACTAGATAGTGTAAGTAGTAAACTACATAAAACAGAAAAATGGATCAGTGACTTGGAGGACAGAGTAATGGGAAGTAATGAAGCTGAGCAGGTGAAAGAAAAAAAAATATGCAAAATAAGAAGAAACCAGCAAGACTTAGTGACACCACTCAGTGTGATAACATTTACATTATAGGGATCCCTATAGAAAGGAAGAGAAGGAAAAGAGGATGGAAAACCTATTTGAAGAAATAATAGTTGGAAACCTCCCCAGTCTGAGGAAGAAAACAGAAATACAGATCCAGGAAGCATAGGGATCCCCAAACAAGATCAACTCAAGGAGAGCCACACTGAGAAACATGATAATTAAGATGCCAAAAAGTAGTGATAAAAAGATAATTTTAAAAGAAACAAGAAAAGGGTACCTGGGTAGCTCAGTCAGTTAAGCATCCAACTCTTGATTTGTGGCTCAGGTCATGATCTCAGGGTCATGGCATTAAGCCCTAGTCAGACTCTATGTGTGCTTGATGTGGAACCTACCTAAAATTCTCTCCCCATCTCACTGTGCTCCTCTCCCCAGCTCATGTTCTCTCCTCTCTCCCTTAAAGAGAGAGAGAGAGGGAGAGAGAGAGAGAGAGAGAGAGAGAGAGAGACAGACAAGAGAAAAGAAAGCAATTCCATACAGAAGAAAAATCCATAAAGTCATCAGATTTTTCAGTGAAAACTTTGCAGGCCAGAAGGGAGTGGCTTGATATATTCAAAGATTCAAAGTGTTGAAAGAGAAAAATGTGCAGCCAAGAATACTCTATCCAGCAAGGCCATCATTCAGAATAGAAGGAGGGATATAGAGTTTCCCAGATATGCAAAAGTTATAGGAATTCATGACTACTAAATCAATTCTACAAGACAAGTGAAATGGGACTATTATAGTAGAAAGGAAAGACCATAAGGAAGAGTAAGAAAAGTAGTGAAAATAAATATATCTACAAAAATCAATCAAGGAACCCTCAAAATAAAAGCAGGTAAGGTAGGATACCATATACCCAAAATGTGGGGAGGAGGAAAGAATGGGTTCAAACTTAAGTGACCATCAACTTAATATTGACTGCTATATAAAGAACATGCTATATACAAACTGAATGGTAACCAACAATCAAAAACCAGTAATAGATATGCAAAAAACAAAGAGAAAGGGATCCAATGATATCACCAAAGGAAGCCAGCAAACCAAAAGAGAAAGAGAAATGAATGAAGATTACAAAAACAACCATAGAACAAGTAACAAAATGGCAATAAATACATACCAATCAATAGTTACTTTGAATGTAAATGGACTAAATGCTCCAATAAAAAGACATAGGTGATGGAATGGATTTTTAAAAAGGGACCTATTTAATCTCCTACAAAAGATTCATTTCAGAGCTAACAATACATGCAGATGACAGTGAAAGGATGGGGGGCACCAGGTTTGCTCAGTCAGTTAGGCATCCACCTTTGACTCAGGTCATGATCTCAGGGTCCTGGGATCGAACCTCACTTAAGCCTCCCTGCTCAGCAGGAAGTCTGCTTCTTCCTCTCCCTCTTCCCCTCCTGCTCACTCATTCTCTCTCCTTTCATTCTCCATCTTAAATAAATAAAATTAAAAAAAAAGAAAACTGGTGTAGCAATACTTACATTGGCCAAAATAGACTTTGAGATAACTATAACAAGAGACAGACAGAGAAGGACACTATATAATCATTAAGGGGACAATCCAACAAGAAGATATAATAATTGTAAATATTTATGCACCCAATATGGGAGCACCCAAATACTCAAAGCAGTTAAAATAAACAAAGTAAATAATCAATAGTAATATAACAGTCCTAGTCAACTGTAACTCTCCATTTACATTATAGATAGACCATCCACACACCAAATCAACAAGGAAGTAGTGACTTTGAAGGACACACTGGAACAGATGGACTTAAAAGAGATGTTCAGAACATTCCATTTAGAACAGTAAAATACACATTCTCCTAAAATATACATAAAACACTCTCTGGAATGCAACACATATTAGGCCACAAAGCAAATATCAACAAATTCAACAAGACTGAAGTCATTTCAGGCATCTTTTGTGATGACAACACTATGAAACGAGAAATCAACCACAGAAAAAATATGGAAAGACTACAAATAAATCGAAGTTACATAGCATGCTGCTAAACAATGAATGTATCTATGAAACAGAGGAAATGAAAAATACATGGAGACAAATGAAAATGAAAGCACCACAGTCCAAAATCTTTGGGATGCAGCAAAAACTATTCTATGAAGGAAGCTGAGAGAAATATAGGCCTAATTCAAGAAGAAAAAAAAAATCAAACAATCTAACCTTATACCTAAAGGATCTAGAAAAACAAACAAAACCTAAAAACAGTAGAAGAAAATAATAAAGATTATAGCAAAAATTCATGAAATAGAACCTGAAACAAATAAGAGAAGAGATCAATGAAACCAGGAGCTAGTTCTTTGAAAAGATCAAAAAAATGTTTAAGCCTTAAGCCAGACTCATCAAAAGAGGACTCAAATAAGCAGAGTCACAAATGAAAGAGAATACACCACAGAAACACAAAGGATTGTAAGAGATTATGAAAAATTATATAGCAACAAATTGGACAACCTAAAAAAAAATCAGTAAGTTCCTGGAAACACATAACATCCCAAAAGTAAAGCTGGAAAAAAAAAAACAGAAAATTTGAACACACTGATTACCAGCAATGAAACTGAATCAGTAATCAAAAAACTCCTAACAAAGAAAAGTCTAGGACCAGATGGCTTCACAGGTGAATTTTACCAAACATTTGAAGAGGAGGAAAGGTCTATTTTTCTCAACGTTTTCCCAACAAGTAGAAGAGGAATGAACACTTCCAAATGCATTCTATGAGACCAGCATTATCATGATAACAGAACCAGATAAGGACAGTATTTTTTAAAAAAGCAAAAAACCTTACAGGCCAGTATCTCTGGTGAACATATATACAAAAATCCTCAACAAAATACTAGCAAACTGAATCCAACAATATATTAAAGCAATTATTCACTACAGTCAAGTGGGATTTATTCCCAGGATGCAAGGGTGGTTCAGTATTCACCAATCAATGTGATATATTACATCAATAAAAGAAAGGATAAAGACCATATGTGTATTTCAATAGATGCAGAAAAAGCGTTTGACAGAGTACAACATCCATTTATGATAAAAGCCCTCAACAAAGTAGATTTAGAGGGAATGTAACTCACTATAATATAATAAAGACCTTATTTGAAAAATCCATAGCAACATCATACCCAGTGGAGAAATCCCCCTAACGTTACAGAGAAGACTAAGATGTCTACTCTCACCACTTTTATTCAACAGAGTACTGGAAGTTCTAGCCACAGCAATCTGACAGCCAAAAGGAATAAATGACATCCAGATTGGTAAGGAAGGAATAAAACTTTTCACTATGTGCTGATGACACTATGTGCTGATGGACAGAAAAACCATAAAGACTCCAAAAAAAAAAAAAAAACTACTAGAACTGATAAATGAATTCAGTAAGGTTACAGGCTACAAAATCATTGTACAAAAATCTTTTGCATTTTTATACACTAATAATGAAGGAACAGAAAGAGAAATTAAGAAAGCAATCCCATTTATAATTGCACCAAAAAGAATAAAATAAATAGAAATAATCTTAACCAAAGAGTTAAAAGACCCACACTGAAAAACTATAAAACATTGACAGAAGAAATTGAAGAAGGCACAAATTCAATTCATGTTCAATTCATGTTCAAGGATTGAAAGTACAAATTTTGATAGAATGCCTATACTATCTAAAGCAATCTATATATTAATGCAGCCTTTATCAGAAGAAAAAAAGCCTTTTTCCCCAGAATTAGAACAATCCTAAAATTTTTACAAAACCCCCCAAAGACCCTAAGTAGCAAAAACTACCTTAAAAAGAAAAATACAGCTGGAAGTATTGGAATTCTGCACTTCCAGTTATATAACAAAGTTGTAGTAATCAAAACAATAGGATACTGGCACAAAAATATACACATAGATTAATGGACTAGATTAGAAGCCCACAGACAAACCCCTGATTATATGGTCAATTCTTCTTCAATAAAACAGGCAAGTATGTGCAATGGGAAAAAGATAGTCTCTTCAGGTAACAGTGTTGGGGAAACCAGACAGCTACATACAAAAGAATGAAACTGTACCACCACACCATAAAAAAAGAAAAAATAAGCTCAACATGGATTAAAGACCTAAATGTGAGATGTGAAACCATAAAAATCCTAGAAAAGAACACGGGCAGTAATTTCCTGAGATCAGCTATAGCAACATTTTTCTAGATATGCTTCCCGAAGCAAGGGCAATAAAAGCAAAAATAAATTATTTCATCAAAATAAAAAACTTCTGCACAGTGAAGGAAACAATAAAACTAAAAGGCAACCTACAGAATGGAAGAAAAGACTTGCAAATGACATATCCAACGAAGGGTTACTATACAAAATAAATGACTAACTCCTCAAACTCAACACCCAAAAAAAAGATAATCAAGTCAAAAAATGGGCAGAAAATATGAATGACATTTCTCCAAAGACAACATCCAGATGGTAACAGATACATCAAAAGATGTGAAATATCACTCACCATCAGGGAAATGCAAATCAAAACTACAGTGAGTTATCACCTCACACCTGTCAGTAGGGCAAACATCAAAAACAGAAGAAATAAGTGTTAGTGAGGATGTGGAGAAAAAAGGAATACTCCTGCACCATTGGGAATGCAAATTGGTACAGCCACTATGGAAGACTATATGGAGCTTCCTCCAAAAATTAAAAATAGAACTACCCTACAATCCAGTAATCACACTACTGAGTATTTTCCCTCAGAATACAAAAACACTAATTCAAAGGGTATGTGCACTCCTTTATTTATTGTAGCATTGTTTACAATAGCCAAATTACAGAAGCAGCCCTAGTGTCCATCGATAGATGAATGGATAAAGAAGATGTACATACACACGCTGGAATATTATTTGCAACAACATGGATGGCACTAGAGAGCATAATGCTAAGTGAAAAAAGTCAGAGAAGCCAAATGCTACCTGATTTCACTCTTACATGGATTTTAAGAAACAAATGAACTAAGGCAAAAAGAAAGCAAAAAACAGACTGTTAACTGTAGAGAATATACTGATGGTTACCTGAGGGGAGGTGGGTGAAATAGGTGATGGGGATTAAAGAGTATACTTATCCTGATGAGCACTAAATAACATATAGAATTGTTGAATAACTATATATTGTACACCTGAAACTAACATAACATCCTATGTTAACTGTACTGATGTCAGAATAAAAAACTTACAAGTAATACATGTTCAGTAAAAACTGTCCTTCAAATTTTGAATTTTGCTCTTTTCTTGAGCTACCCATATACAGTACCATACCCTTGTGATGGTGGGCGGCAAGCCACAGGTCCTCATCAGCCACAGCATCACAATGGTAATTAACAGATACATTTGCAACCATTCTGTACACATACAGCCATTCTGATTTTCACTTTCTGTGTTCAATGAATTACATGAGCTATTTAATAGTTTATTATAAAATAGGCTTTATATTAGATGATTTTGCCCAACTGTAGGCTAGAGTAAGTGTTCTTTGCACACTTAATGTAGTCTAGGAGTATTAAATGGTTTTTTTGACTCTTTTTCTTGACTCAACTTACAATGGGTTTATCAGGATGTAATCTCATAAAATCTGTATTTGAAAATCACTGAGCTTCATAATAGTTATGGCTAGCACCTGGCCCCTGAAAATCAGCCTGTGTGCTGTGATAGGCTCTAGGCTTCCTGCTGTCAGGGCCTGATTTGCCTCCTTCTCCAGTCCCACTTAATGTGGCCATTTTCACTTGCCAGACTCAGGTAACACAAGCTGGAACTTAGTTCTTGACTTAATAAAAATTGCCTTTAAAGGAAGGAGGGTTTTAGAGCAGTATCACAGGAGGGTAGATTGCCTTAACCGCTTCACTTCTCTTTGTCTTCATGACCCACTTTCCTGGGCTAGATTCTGTCCCCTTAATTGTTGAGTCCCTGAATCCTGCAGTGTTTCTTCCTAAGCCTTTGGAGATGAACTTGTTCTTGCTAGTTCTGCCAGGCTACCTTGAACATCAATGACTTCTGGTATTTTAAGTACCCATTCTCATACTTCAGTTCTAATTCTTCTTGGGTAGTGGATCCTCACCTCAACAACTAACACCAAACTCCAGACTCAGGGACAGCCTTTCCCCCTCTTTCAGTTGCCTTTTCCTAACAGTGGCTCTCCTGTTAACCACTCCTGCCTGCTGAATACACCAGCTGTTGTCCATGGCCTGGCATAGACAAGGAAATTGTGCCATCAAATTGTCAAATATCTTGGTGCCATCAGGACTAACTCAAAGGTGATTCTGAACAAGGCTGCTATTTTTTTTAAAACTTTTTATCTTGGAAAAGATGAATGACTAGTAAAGTTACAGAATTTTGGAAGTATGATCATGTAATCAGTTACCATCTATAATCATAGATGAAAAGATGTATTTATGATTCAATTTCAGTAAGGAAAACTTTAATTTTTACTGAAATAAGAAAAAACAATATGAAATGTTCACTGTGAAAAGAAATAAAGTCCTTTGATTATACAGACATTGTGTTGTTGTTGGTTTTCTGTGTAAAACTAGACATGCTTGTCTATGTAAAGACCCAAGCAAAATTGTTAGAGCCAAACACTGTTTTAGGGTTTCCACATGTATTATTTAGTCTGTGCAACCAACCTGGTAGGTAGACATTATCAGCCCAGTTGCAGAAATGAAGAAACAACTGCAAAGAGAAGTAATATACTCACATTTGCAGAACTGCTGAACAGCAGAAAGATTTGAACTGAGGCAGTCTAGCTAGCTGCAAGATATGGTCTTAACTGCTCATTATATTGTCATTATCATACTAGTAAATACAGGAAAAGCCCAAGAAGGATAGGCTCCAAAGCACTGTGTTCATTACTGGAAAGTGGTTTGGTGGGTAGGGAAAGTATGGGAGGGACTTTACTTTTATTCTATCTAATTCTGTATTATTTTCACTGATAATCGATTTAAAGATGTAAGAAAAGTCTTAAGACGCTCCTTCCCATATCATCTTTATTAAAAAGCTTTATTTACATATATATTTTACATATATTTAGTTATGCTACAATTCTAAGGTATTTTACTTGAAATATTGCTGGTTTTTCCCCTACTTTTCTTATTAGACACTATTGTGAAATTTCACATATTAAATTTTTGAATAACTTTTTGAACATGTGGTACATCCAAACCATTAATTCTATAAATTTATTGTTATACATAATTGTATTTCTACATGACCAAATATGGGACTCTCATACATCTTATGATGAATAAACATTGAAAATGAATGATTCCATGCAGAAAAAAGGAAGTACACACATAGCTTATATATAGCTTAAGTTTCAGAAATTAGTACAGTTGATACAAGGGCAAAAATATTTTTATCTCGAAAACAGAAAATATTTACCTTCCATGAGATGCTCGAGGATTTAACTTATTGATGAAGTATGCAATTTAAAAAACCCAGAATTTAAAAAAATACATAGTGTCTAGAAACATCTTGTTGAAGAGGATACCTAAAACATGGGATATAATTAAGGATAGAACATATCTGAACTCTGAAAACAAAAACATGCATTATAATGTGCAGATATATCATCTGCTGAGAGTCCACAGTTCCAGGAATGCATCAGGTATAAAAAGGGGTGGGCAGGTGAATTACCTCCATGAATCCTTTAAAATAAAGCAAAGAGAGGGCTACATTCCACATAAGTTATTATATTCTTTTGGTTGCAAATAATAGAAGCTATATAAGCTTAAGTGGAAAGAAGAATTTATTAGTAGAAGAGCAGTGACAATCCCCACTCAAAGCCAGGGAAGAAGGCTTTGGGGCAGGGCTCCTTCAAGTGTGGTCCACAGCCCAGTGCCAGTCCATCAGTTACTTGATGTGGTCTGTATCTTTCATCAGATATGGAAGCTTATCCTTCTCAGTTGTCCAGTCCTGTACTGGACACCCTGGTATGAGCTGAACCTCACAGCACACCTTCTAAGGAGAAGCAGAGAGCTTTGGCTTCTTCAAAAGTTGCCAGGAAGCCTCTATGAGGTGGCAGTGAGGATTTCAATGGAATATTATACACCACGGGCTGGGTCCACCCTAGTTTAACTATTGTTATCCAAAGCAAGAGTGAACAGCCAGAACCCAGGATTGGGATTTTGAGTGGAATTATGGGGCCCAGCTTTCTCTAAGGAGATACATTCTAAAGGTCCAGCAGCCATAGATGTGCACTGAGGGTATCCACTCACTTCTGCCTTAATTCTTGTTGACCATGATTTGGTTTTGATAAAGTGGATCCTGGATATCTGACAATCGTAAACCTATAGAAAAGTTGCACATGTACCGTAAAGACTTTTCCCCCCAATGTTAAATGATAACTGTAGCAAACCTGCTGCCTTCATTATTTCAGTGTCTTTTTACAAAAAAAAAAATAATTATCCTATGTAGCCACAATTTAACTGTACAAACCAAGAAATTACCATTGGTAAATTGCTGCCAATTAAGCATCAAAAGTCACTCAGGTTTCATTATCCAATAATACCCTTTATGGAAGAAGATTCAATCCAGAGCATATAATGCATCTGAACAGTATTTCTCTTTATTTTATTTCAATACTGAACAGTCTCTCAGTCTTGCCTTGGCTTTTATGATTTTGACACTTTTGAATATTACTGACCATTTTGTATTATGTTCTTCTACTTGGAATTGGCTCGCATTCCTCAAGGAGTACATGAGATAGAGGGTTTTTCTTACTATATTTTTTAAAGATACAAATTATTTCCATTTATCTTTTTATTGAGGATGTTAATTTTGATCATTTGATTAAGATGATTCTTTCAGGCTTTTTCACTGTAAAAGCACTCTTTTTCTCCTTGGAATTAATTAGCATTTAGTGAGGGGCTGCTTTGAAACTATATAAATATCCCATTCCTCATTACATTTTCTATTTTTCCATTTATAACATCAGACTTAGAGATTCTTATTCAGTGGGCTAGTGTTAATTTCAACAGTTAACTATTTTTAATATTATTTTTATTTCAAATTATTCCTTATGTGACTGGTGGGAAACACCTCAGGCTAGACCCTATGTCCTTTTGACACATCCTAATCATTTTTGGAGCACTTCTTTACTTTATAGCCCAAGATGTTCTGTTCACCTTTTCTTCCCCTGGCCACAGTCATGTTCCTTTCTCTGAAGTAGCACTACATGGACTTATTCCTTCTCTGGTGAGAAAAGTGGATTTTTCCTGATGAAATTGTAGAATTAACTTCTGGATGGATTTTAAAACTGAGATGATATAATACCACTATAGTTTTTCAAAGACAAATCTAAACAAGATTTACTACAATTCAATTTATATTAATTGTAATGTCCTTCTCAGAAACCCCTTTTGGAAAAGTTTTTATTTTTCTTCACTTTTATCATCACCAAGACTTTTGGTGTCTGAGGGCTCTTGATCGACAGTAGCTACTATTTTAGATCTCAGGACCTTAGAGGGAACTGTTGGTCTAAAAGCCACAGATTAGTACATAGATAAAATGAAGACCCACAAAAGTAAGAAGATGGAGCACAGACCTATTTAGTCATTGCCCTATTCTTTGATACAAACAAAAGAACCAGTTTTCTATTGATGTCTTTAAATATGACCTCGAGGCAAAATTGAAGGCACGGTTGAAAAGTAGTATTTATTTTCCTTTCTTGTGGCTTGCTGCAAAATCAATAAATAACATGGAGTAAAAATTCTCAGTTTAAAAAAAGAATCTCAGCCTAAATTATGAATAGAGAAATAGTTATTGACTCACTTTCTAAAAACTGTTACCAAATCCACCCCTCCAAAATAAATGTCTCTTGGGTGTTAGGCAGCTGATTCTGATGTATAATAAATTTGCTAGATAGAACTATTATTTTGTAAGCTATCCTATAATCAGATATACTTTACATAAAAATTTTGCAGTCTTAGGGCACCTGGGTGGCACAATCAGTTAAGCACCTGACTCTTGATTTCAGCTCAGGTCATGATCTCAGGGTCAGGAGACCTCCTTATGTGACTCAGGAGACCTCTACACTGAGAGTGGAACCTGCTTGTAATTCATTCTCTCTCTCTCTCTCTCTCTCTCTCTCTCTCTCTCTCTCTCTCTTTCTCTCTCAAATTCTGCAGTCTTACTAATAAATAATGTATAAAGGTTTCTCTAGCTAAAATATATACTCATGTATATCATGTTCTCCCTGAGCAACCTGGTGAGATAAGTATTATTTATTTCATGTCCCAGATGTGGGAGTGAATCTCTAAGAGTTTAAGAGATTTGGCCATGATCACTACTGCTGATAAAGCAGCATCTTCTGCTTCTAATTTTTACTTCTCCTATACTTACCTCTACAACATTGCTTCCCAACTTTAACCTTTTCCCAGTCCACACTCTTTTAAGACTTTTTTTTTCTTTAGAGCAGTATTAGTTTTACAGTAAAATTGAGATGGTACAGAGATTACCCATATACTCCTTGCTGCTACCCATACATAGCCTCCCATACTATTAGCACACTGACAAGAATGATACTTTTTAAACCAAGGTAAAAACCTATACTGATACATCAGTTACTCACAGTCCATACTTCACCTTAGGATTCACTCTTGGTGTTATACATTTAATAGGTTTGGCTACCACTCATCTTTTAAATTTTCTCCGTAGATTTTTTTTCTCCAGAATGTCATACAGTTGGAATCAAAGTAAAAGTGACCCTTGAACAACACCAGGGTTAGGGTCATTGACCTCCCATGCAGCTCAAACTCCATGTATAATTTTTAACTCCCCGCAAACGTTACTGATACTGTTGACTAGAGCCTTACATGAACACAAACCATGGTTTAACACATATTCTGTATGTTATATTATGTATTATATTTTATAATAAAGCTAAAGAAAATATTCTGAAGATCTTAAAAGTATGTAAACAGTACTGTATTTGTTGAAAGAAATCCATGTGTGAGTAGACCCACACAGTTCAAACCTGTGTTTTTCAAGAGTTAACTATACAGAGGCACAAGGGTGGCTCAATTGTTTAAGTATCTGACTCTTGGTTTCAGCTCATGTCATGATCTCAGAGTTGTGAGATCAAGCCCTGTGTCAGGCTTGAGAATCTCTTGTCTTCCTCTACCCCTTCCCTCACTTATATTCCCACTCATTCACTCTCTCAAATAGATAAAATCTTTTTTAAAAAAAAGTCAACAATGCATAGACTTCTCAATTTTCTTTCACTTAGCAATGTGCATTTAAAATTATTTTATGTATATTCGTGGCTTTTTAGGTCATTTTTTGTAGCACTGAATAATATTCCATTGGATATACCACAGTGTATACATCTTTTCATCCACTGAAGGACATCTTGGTTCCTTCCAGGTTTTGTCAATGACAAATAAAGCTGCTATTTGGTGTGCAGGTTTTGGTGTGGACATAAGTTTTAACTCCTTTGGTTAAGTACCAAGGAGTACAATGGCTGGATCATAAGGTGAATGTATGCTTACTTTTGTAAGAAACACCAAACTGCCTTCCAAAGTGTCTGTACCATTTGCATTCCTGCCAGCAATAAATGAGAGTTTCTGTTGTTCCATATCCTCACCATCATTTGGTATTATCAGTATTCTGGATTTTAGCCATTCTAATAGGTATATAATCACTTTCTTAAGAAATATCTTTAACTTGTTAGTGGGGTTCAGTTGACTGGATTTGACAATTTAGCTAAAAGTTATCATCCAAGTAATGTTAAAGCATTAAGAGGATTTTTAAAAAAGAAAGTTGGTGACCTTTTTCCCCCAAACAGGTAGAATCAGTAGATCCATGATTGCTTCATACACAGTATCTCATGGGACTTTGTAATCCTAAATGGATATTTCTGCTCTATGAGCTTTTACTATGAAAGAGGAGTAAGAGTAGTAATATAGAGGAGAAAAATAGAAAATTAAAAATATGATTTCTAACAGTGTGGCAGACAGGATTTTATAGATAGAGAATGCACACTGAGATTTGGCTAATCATGAAATTAGCTGTTGATAATTTGTTTATTCTAAGTATTGTTTTAGCCTCTGATATGTCAAGTGCCCTTCCATCAGTTTTAAGAAAGCACTTTAACAGTCAAAAGTCAAAGAACCAATGGGGAACCAAAAGCCATGTTTTGTTTTAGAAATTTTAACTAATTGGACAAATAATTTAAAATATGCCTATCAACCAGTGAGTTAAAATGTCACATAGAGCCTCTGTGATCACATTAGGCCTAACACAGGAGGGAAATAAGACTTCACAGCTTAATTTAATTAAGTGTTATCTTCACAGCATTCCCAAATACTCAAAGCTAAAAGATATGTTTTTGGCATTTACTCTTTCTCCAAATTGTCTTTTCTGTAGAAGCAAGAAAAATGAAAGACGTGTTTTCTTAACTACCTCATGCTGCTCAGAGCACCACAGTTTGTGAATTTTTAAGTGAAAATGGAAATTGTTTTTATTTATCTGATTTTTATTTCCAAGTTGTATGCTCCAAACCTGTGTGCCTGCTGATCAAAAGTGACAGCTAGAAGTAGCAAATCGTTTAAGAATGACATATTGTGTTACACTCAGCACATCTCCAGTTTAGGAAATTAAAGACAAAAAATATGCAAACAGAGGAGGGAGAACTGCCATTTATCTTTAGTTCCCCCCTCTCTACATCCATGTTTAAATAAAGGCAAATCTAGATGCTCTGACAATGAATATGATTCCAAATAAATAAATGAACAGGGTTAGGAACCCCTGTATACATTCCTTTTGCCCCTTTCTTGAATAGTCTCTCATTTTTTCTCAACTCTCCCCCACCAAAAAAGAAAGAAAAGAAAAGAAAAGAAAGAAAGAAAGAAAGAAAGAAAGAAAGAAAGAAAGAAAGAAGAAAAAAAAAAGCCCCACATAAGATTAGAGAAAATAGAAAAAATTCTCAAAGGATTATCTGATTTGTGTTTTCATCTGTAAAACCAAATTGCTTTTGAACTTAATTTCTTTACACAGAGCTACAGAGGCATCATTTAAGTAACTTGAAATTTCATCAAATACTGCTGACATGCTCAGTTTACAGATTAGTTTGATTACATTTGATTTCCCAGTGTGTATTGAAATACATCAGCCCCTCATTCTTATAAAAAAGAAAGGGGATTCATCATTTCCTATTTTTTGTTGAATTTTACATTACTTTTTAGGGGGATATTATATTTCTTCATAAATAAATGCATACATAAAAAGAAATCCTTTATTTTTATCTTGGAACATTAGAATAATACAATTCTGTCTTGTGCATTTAACAGGGTATCTAGCATTGGGTTCTCCTGATAAAAGTCTCTGAATTATATATTTGAATAAGGTGGTGTTTGGGGGGAGGTAATCCCAGAAAGCCAAACTGATAGATGAGGAGAGTGAAATGCAGAAGGAAAAAGCACATAAAAGCCTGTGGAAAAGAGCTAGCCATCACTATGGCAACTAGTATACCCTCACAGTTGCTTCTGAGAGGTCTTGTAGATTTCAAAACTGTCTACCCAGGTGAGGAAAAGCAAACACAATTTTGTATCACTTGGTTGGTCCTGGGAGAGTTAATTACCCCGGACTTCCTGGGTAGGTATGCTTGCGTGCTCATCAAGATGCTGTAGCATTTCATGCACAGGGTGTCAAATGCAGTATCACAGCATGGAACAGGAAGGGTTCAGTATGTTCTGAGGCAAAGATATCTGTTTATTGGCCTATGCAATACATCCTTTATTGATGTTTGTCAGAGGCTCACCTGCCAGTGGATACACTATAGAAAAGGCTAGAATCATCAGCTCTGTTAGACCACATGATCTGGTGACAGAGAAACTTTCCCCACAGTTTGGATCTGGAATTAACTATAAAATAGCTTCTTCCTCTGGACACACTGTAGATGAAGGCTTTTCTTTTTCTTTTCTTTTTTTTTTTTAAAAAATTTTATTTATTTGACAGAGAGAAACACAGCCAGAGAGGGAATACAAGCAGGGGGAGTGAGAGAGGGAGAAGCAGGCTTCCCGCTGAGCAGGGAGCCTGATGTGGAACTTGATCCCGGGTCTCTGGGATCATGACCTGAGCCGAAGGCAGTCGCTTAACCAACTGAGCCACCCAGGCGCCCCAGATGAAGGCTTTTCTGACTCACCCGTTAATAAGGATTCTGCAAACTATGGCCTATAGGCCAAATCTAGTCTGCTATTTTTTTAAAAATCAAATTATATTGCAACCAAATACAGTTATTTGTTTCTTTTTTGTCTGTGGCTAGCTGTTTTGTTGTTGTTGTTGTTATTTTTTTGGTCCCAATAGCAGACTTGTGTAGTTCCAACAGAAACCACTTCATCTGCAAATTCTGAAATATTTACTATCTTACTCTATAGAAAATATTTGTTAACTTCTAGAATAAATTGAAGAGACGAGGAATTTTCCTAGTTAGGATGTAGTGTTTCCAAAATTGGGGGTAAACTCAAGTAAAAATCTCGTTATGAAAGGTAAGTGATAGAAGATGCAACAATTTGTCTTTTATCGGAACATCTTGGTATGCCACCAACAGTGAAATCCTTTACCAGTGTGGAAGCTGCCAGATTAAAGTTCATGTACCTATTTTTATTATATCCTTTACCTGACTTAAGTATTTTCTTAAATGCAGACATAAGAGTTGAGATTCTTCTTGCAAGATGGCATAGAGGTACCTGAATCTGAGTTCATGGAGTTGATTGATGGCTGACTTGTTCATGACACCCCTTTACTTTGTATTAGTTAACAAATTATGCCAACTTATAATGTCACCTCTCCCTTATTATTTAAGGTCTATAGCTACCACACCATTCTTTTGCATCATTTCACAGTCCACCACAGGTGAGAATCTTGGTAATTGTGATGCTCTTCTATGCCAGGGGATCTCACCATCTCAATTATCAAGAACCATGTCACACTCACCTAGGAGTGATCCAACCCTATAATCCCAACCTAAAGGTCTTATTATTAGGACCATATGGGGGTGGGACATAAACTGAATTATTCTAAGCTGGATTCTCTGAAAGCAGAGCTGGAGACAAAGATTTATGTGCACATAATTAACTTCAAAATATGATCCCAAGGAGAAGTAATCACACAGGATCCTGAAGCAGAGGATGGGTTAAAACAAACACAGAAGAGGTATCATTAAACTGGCTACTGCTACAAACAAATGATGCTTAGTTACACAATTCCATGGGAACTTTTCAGGCTTCTTTTGAAATGTGTCCAGGGCATTACATTTTTTAAATGTTTCAGGCATAAGGCATCTTACAGCATAACTACAATCTCAGAGCAGAACAAGTAAAGTTCATGGCATGTGTCCAAACCAGAGGGGACATTAGTTTGCAGCAGTATGAATCCAGTAACCCCAACAATGGCTTGAGGAAGAAAGGAAACAGATGTGCCTAATTAGAGATGTCTAATACATTGGGTATGATGTTTGAATTTACCTGTTGTGATAAAAATAGCTAAAACCAATACAATAGCTACACATTACATATATTTAAAGTTCTAGCCATTCACCTAGGATAGAGAAGTAATAAACATTAATGCTACTACAAATAAACTCTGTAAAAAATACAAAAAGTGAGCACAAGGAGTGAATTTCAAAAAGATCAAAATTATAGGAAGCAATGGAATGTTCTGTCTTTTTTAATTGGGCAGAGAACCGAATACACATTTTTCTAAAGACACTAGACAAGTGGTCAAAAGGTACATAAAGGTGCTCAACATCTGTAAGCATAAGGAAAATGCAAATTAAAAGCACTATGAGATATCACCTCACACTTGTTAGAATGGTAATCGTCAAAAAGACAAGCCATAAATGTTGGCAAGGGTGTGGAGAAAAGGGATCTCTTGTGCACTGTTGATGGGAAAAAAGTAGGGAGGTTTCTCAAAAAATTAAAAATGGAAGTACCACAGGATCCAGCAATGTCACTTTTAGATATATTGCTAAAGAAATATAAACAGGATCTCAAAGAGATATTTGCACTACCGTGTATAGTGTGGCATTTTTCTCAATAAACAAGGTATGAAAAAAGTCCATCAACACATGAATGGATAAAGAAGATGTGAGGGTGGCACATTATCATGATAGCAATATAGATTATTCCTGGCTTCAGTCCCTCTCATAACTAGATAAACTAGCAACTCATCATAAATGAGACACCAAAGTAAAAATTCCTGGCACACAGGGGTAAGGAAGCACCCTCATGGACCACAGAGACCAAGAAAGACCGCAATAAAGATTAAGAGGACTGGCTACATTCTGACCACGTTGCCCCTCCCCCAGGCTGATACAATGCCATGCGAAGAGGGCTTCTCTGGGTCTATGACCTCCCAAGTGGAAAAAAGAGCTCAAGGTGGACATACAGGTCCTCCAGAGTTGTGGGTCACATCCTGCAAGGCCCACTAGGGTCCTGTCTCACAGAGAAAGGGAATAATCTATGGGGCTTGACTACTGGAGATTGGGTTCTGATGGAGAAGGGGGTAAAATTAGCTATGACAGCACTCAAGTATTGACAGAATGAATTTCTACTTGTAGAGGCACCCAAAGAAAAATCCCTAACAATGACTTTGTGCCCCTCTGTAGAGCTAAGATGGTGACTCCACTGAACAGGGAACTTGTTGTACAGTTTCTGTGGACCTTGGAGCCTGTTACACCATTGCACACAGGCAAGGAAATTAATTAGTAACACTGTCTACTGCTCAGTGCCACCTGAGCCTCACCTGACAAGGAAACCTGTGGCCAGAGCACCTAAAAAGCTATACAGCCCAGAACTTTAGTTGATAGCCTGCCAGAAGTGCTACCCTTTTGTAGAACCAAGCCAGAAGTCCTCTCTGATGAGGGAGCTTAGTGCACAATTCCACCTGACTTGGGATCCCAAAGAATGAGCTTTGCCAGACTTGCAGTGCCATTAAGTTATGGGAATAGCCTCCCAAGCCTCACCCCACCAGGAAACCTAACCAGATCACATGGAAAGCTGTGTGATCCATCCTCCAGCCTAACAGTGGAAGAGAACAAAGAAGCCAGCCAGCAGCTTTGTTAGTCTGTAGAACAAAGACCAGTGGTTCTGTTTGACCAGGGAACTCAGCGCACAGTTCTGCATGACTTAGGTCCCCAAACAAGAAGCCAGGTTGATATCCTGCCCTTTCTGGAGAGTGAAGATAATTCACAGGCCTGCCTACTGCTGAGTATATCCAGTCCCATCAGGGTAAGGAGCCTGACCGGAATATCCATGCAACCTCAGAGAGCATTCTACAGCCATTCTCAGGCAGAGAACCAAGTCAGCAGTACTAGTCGACACTTCCCATTTAGTGGCACCACGTTCCCTGACGTCAGAGCTTCAGCAATGGCCTCAACCAAATATAGACCCTGATAGCAAGCCACACCCGACCTAGGTTGCTACCAGCTAACCCATTCAGAACCCCAAGCTGAGCTGAAAAAAGGACATAAAGAACAAAGCTCTGCCGCCAGAACTGTAACCTGACAACCTGGTTACCATTGAGACCAGTCTCTATCAAGGGGGCGGAGAGATGCAGCCCAGGTAGAAGGGACTGAAACAGCGTGACAGGCCCCGCCCCCAGAAAGCAAGCCAGAAGCTGAAGAGGACAACACTCAAACTGTAACCCCAACATCGGGGGGAAAGGCAATTTATTAAACTCCAGGTACTGACTACAAGTACCAAAAGCCCTACACTTTATTGATAGTTTTCCACCTTATTTCCTTTCTTTTTAACTTTTTTCTATTTTTACTTTTAAAGCTTCCATTTTAAACTTAAAAATACATTCTCACAGTTTTTCTTCTTTCAGTTTTTAACCCCCTTTTTATCACAATGTGATACTCAATACAACACCCCGTAACATTTTTTTTATTTTTTATTTTTTTACCTTGAAGTTTTTTCAGACACACTCCTGTATTTTCTGCTGTTGTTATTGCCTCTTGTTTCCCTGTTTGTTTTCTGTTTTTCCCTTTCTTCTCTCGTCTTTCCTTTATTCTCTCTTTTACATATACATGTAGTTACAAGCTTCAAGTAAACCCCACATCCCTATTCAATACTACCCCTATATACAACCAGTTCTAACGTCCCTATGTCTTTAGAAAGTGGGCTCCTCCAATAATAATAACAAGACAAACTCGGGAGCATCTGAAACGCATTCCTTGCCCACAGGAGTGTCTGCCCTCACCTTCTCACTCTAGTCTGTCAGTGTTTCTGTGTAATTGTCTTTGCTTTTGTATTATATAAATACTGGCCTTGGGGGTCATATAGGTTGGGCTTCGCTTTTTGATCTCTTCATTTACCCTTGATAGCCCTTTCCTTTACCGTGTAACAGTTTTGTACCATATAAATCCTACCACCAGACCCCACTCTGGCAGGGGTTTCTTTTCTTGCTTCCTCTCTTCCATTTTTTTTTTCTTTCTCCTACCTTTTCGGTGGTGAATTCTGGTTGCTTCAAAACATTCCAGCGACCAATCCACCTAGATAGTGGCCGATATATTTAGCTATACACCCTCTCAACCACTCATCACCACAATGACTCAGAGAAGGAACTTCCAACAGAAGAAGAAGCCCGAGACTACAACCCCGGCCACAGAATTACTGGAAATGAACATAAACAATATGACAGAAATGGAATTCAGGGCAGCAATAGTCCAAGAAATGGCTAATTTAGAAAAGAACATTAGTCTCAAAGTGGAAGCCATAGCAACAGAAGTGAAAGCTGAGGTTAGAAAGGCTATAGATGAGATGCAATCTAATTTAAATATGCTAACAGCCAGAGTAAGTGAAGCTGAAGATCGTATCAGTGATTTAGAAGACAGATGGATTAAGAAGGAGGAGCAAGAGAAGTCTTGGAACAAACAGCTAAAATCCCATGAAAACAGAATAAGGGAAATAAATGATGCCATGAAACTCTCCAATATCAGAATTATTGGAATCCCCGAAGGAGCTGAGAGAGAGAGAAGCCTAGAAGATATTGTTGAATAAATCATGGATGAAAATTTCCCAAATCTGGGGAATGAAACAAATGTTCATGTCCTAGAAACAGAGAGGACACCCCAAAAGATCAATGAGGCCAGAAAAAGCTCCAGGCACATAATAGTAAAATTCTCGAATCATAAAACCAAAGAATATGTCTTAAGGGCAGCTAGGAGAAAGCGATCCCTTACCTATAGAGGGAGGACCATCAGAATAATGTCAGACCTTTCCACAGAAACCTGGCAAGCCAGAAAGGGCTGGCAAGACATATTCAGGAAGTTACATGACAAAAATATGCAACCAAGGATAATGAATCCAGCAAGGTTAACTTTCAAAATGGAAGGAGAAATAAAGAGCTTCCAAGACCGCCAAGGTCTAGAAGATTATGCAACCACCAAGCCAGCACTACAAGAAATGCTAATAGGGGTTCTATAGAGGAGAAACGAACCCAAGAGCAACACAAAACAGAAATATACAGAGGTAATCTATAGAAACATGAATTCCATAGGCAACATAATGTCAATACAAACGTATCTATCAATCATCACTCTCAATGTGAACGGCCTAAATGCTCCAATAAAAAGACACAGGGTTGCAGACTGGATAAAACGACAGGACCCATCCATATGCTATTTACAAGAGACTCATCTTGAATCTAAAGACACTTTCAGATTGAAAGTGAGGGGATGGAAGACCATCTTTCATGCCAATGGACTCGAAAAGAAAGCCGGGGTAGTGATTCTCATATCAGACAAATTGGATTTTAGTCTAAGGACTGTAGTCAGACATATAAGGACACTACATCATTCTTAAAGGGACTATACATCAAGAAGATCTAACAATTGTAAATATTTATGCCCCCAACATGGGAGAAGCCACCTACATAAGCCAACTGTTAAACAAAATAAAGAATCCTATTGATGCAAATACATTAATTGTAGGAGATCTTAACACACCACTCTCAAAATGGACAGATCATCTACACAGAAAATCAACAAAGAATCAGGAGCCTTGAATGACACATTGACCCAGATGGATCTCATAGATATATTCAGAACATTCCACCCTAAAACAGCAGAATACTCATTCTTCTCAAGTGCACATGGAACTTTCTCCAGAATAGACCACATGCTAGGTCATAAATCAGGGTTCAACCAATACCAGAAGATTGAAATTATTCCCTGTATATTCACTGACCACAATGCCGTGAAACTGGAACTCAACCACCATAAAAAGTTCAGGAGAAAATCAAACACTTGGAAGCTAAAGATGATTCTGCTCAAGAGTAAGTGGATCAACCAAGAAATCAAAGAAGAACTGAAACACTTCATGGAAACCAATGAGAATGAAGATACATCGATCCAAAACCTATGGGATACAGCAAAGGCAGTCCTAAGGGGGAAATTCATAGCTATCCAAGCCTCACTCAAAAAAATTGAAAAAACCCGAATACATCAACTCTCATTACAACTTAAAGAACTGGAAAATCAACAAAAAAATTAAACCAACCGCACACACTAGGCAGGAAATAATAAAGATTAAAGAAGAGATGAATGAATCAGAAACTAGGGATACAGTAGAACGCATCAACGAAACTAGAAGCTGGTTCTTTGAAAGAATCAATAATATCGATAAATCATTGGCCAAACTAATCCAGAAGAAAAGGGAGAAGACCCAAATTAATAAAATCATGAATGAAAGGGAAGAGATCACAACTAACACTAAGGAAATAGAAACAATCATCAAAAATTACTATCAACAATTATATGCCAATATTTTTAACAACCTAGAAGAGATGGATACATTCCTAGAAACCTATAAACTACCAAGACTGAAACAGGAAGACATTGACAATCTGAATAGACCTATATCTAGTAACAAGATTGAAACAGTGATCAAAAACCTCCCCAAAAACAAGAGTCCAGGACCAGATGGATTCCCTGGGGAATTCTACCAAACATTAAAAGAAGAAATAACACCTATTCTCCCAAAGCTCTTTCAAAAAATAGAAACGGAAGGAAAACTTCCAGACTCTTTCTGTGAAGGCAGCATCACTCTAATCCCCAAACCAGACAAAAACCCCATCAAAAAGGAGAACTTCAGACCAATATTGCTGATAAATACGGATGCCAAGATTCTCAACAAGATCCTTGCTAACAGGATCCAACAATACATTAAAACGATTATCCACCATGACCAGGTGGGTTTTATCCCAGGAATGCAAGGGTGGTTCAACACTCGCAAATCAATCAACGTGATAGAACAAATCAATAAGAGAAGAGAGAAGAACCACGTGGTGCTCTCAATTGATGCAGAAAAGACATTTGACAAAATACAACATCCTTTCCTGATCAAAACTCTTCAAAGTATAGGGATAGAGGGAACATTTCTCAACCTCATAAAATCTATCTACGAAAAACCCACAGCGAGCATCATCCACAATGGGGAAAAACTGACAGCCTTTCCTCTGAGATCAGGAACAAGGCAAGGATGCCCACTCTCACCACTACAGTTCAACATAGTGTTAGAAGTCCTAGCAACAGCAATCAGGCAACAGAAAGAAATAAAACGTATTCAGCTTGGCAAAGAGGAAGTCAAACTCTCTCTCTTTGCAGATGACATGATATTCTATGTGGAAAACCCAAAGGACTCTACCCCCAAACTACTGGATCTCATACAACAATTCGGCAATGTGGCAGGATACAAAATCAATGCACAGAAATCAGTTGCATTCTTATACACTAACAATGAAAAAATAGAAAGGGAAATCAGGGAATCGATTCCATTTATTATAGCACCAAAAACTATAAGATACTTAGGAATAAACCTAACCAAAGAGGTCAAGGATCGTACTCGAGGAACTACAGAACACTCATGAAAGAAATTGAAGAAGACACAAAAAGATGGAAGAGCATTCCCTGCTCATGGATTGGAAGAATAAACATTGTCAAAATGTCTATACTGCCCAGGGCAATCTATACTTTCAATGCCATTCCGATCAAAATTCCACCAACATTCTTCAAAAGGCTGGAACAAACAATCTTAAAATTTATATGGAACCAAAAAAGACCCCGAATCACTAAGGAATTGCTGAAGAAGAAAAGCAAGGCTGGGGGCATCTCATTACCTGACTTCAGGCTTTATTACAAAGCTGTGATTACCAAGACAGCATGGTATTGGCATAAAAACAGAGAAATAGACCAATGGAACAGAGTGGAGAGTCCAGATATGGACCCACAAATCTATTGGCAAATCATCTTTGACAAATCAGGGAAAAATATCCAGTGGAAAAAAGACAATCTCTTCAATAAATGGTGCTCGGAAAATTGGACAGCTACGTATAGAAGGATGAAACTAGACCATTCTCTTACACCACACACAAAGGCAAACTCGAAATGGATGAAAGACCTCAACGTGAGGCAGGAATCCATCAAAATCCTGGAAGAGAACATTGGCAGTAACCTCTTTGACATCGGCCACAGCAACTTCTTTCAAGACACCTCTCCAAAGGCAAAGGAGACAAAAGCAAAAATGAACTTCCTGGACTTCATCAAAATAAAAAAGCTTCTGTACAGCAAAGGAAACAGTCAACAAAACAAAGAGGCAACCCACAGAATGGGAGAAGATATTGGCAAATGACACTACAGACAAAGGGCTAGTATACAAGATCTATAATGAACTACTCAAACTCAACAAAAAAAGAAGATGAACACATCAAAAAATGGGCAAGAAACATGAAGAGGCACTTCCCCATAGAGGATATACAAACGGCTAACAGACACATGAAAAAATGTTCAGCATCACTAGCTATCAGGGAAATTCAAATCAAAACCACACTGAGATACCACCTTACACCAGTCAGAATGGCCTAAATTAACAAGACAGGAAACAACAAGTGTTGGAGAGGCTGTGGAGAAAGGAGAACCCTCCTACACTGTTGGTGGGAATGTAAACTGGTGCAGCCGCTTTGGAAAACAGTGTGGAGATTCCTTAAAAAATTAAAAATAGAGTTACCCTATGACCCTGCAATTGCACTACTGGGCATTTACCCCAAAGATACAGATGTAGTGAAAAGAAGGGCCATATGTACCCCAATGTTCATTGCAGCAATAGCCACAATCACCAAACTGTGGAAAGAGCCAAGGTGCCCATCAACAGATGAATGGATAAAGAAGATGTGGTACATATATACAATGGAATACTATGCTTCCATCAGAAAGGATGAATATCCAACTTTTGTAGCAACACGGGCTGGACTGGAAGAGATTATGCTGAGTGAAATAAGCCAAGTAGAGAAAGTCAAGTATCACATGGTTTCACTTACTTGCGGTGCATGAGCAGTAAACTGGAGGACTGTGGGAGAAGGAAAGTAAATGTGAAGTACGGTTATCCTGGGAGAAAAACGAAACAACAGATACTTTGGACACAGAAACAAACTGAGGGACTTGGGGGGACAGGGGTGGAGGGATGGGAGAGCCTGGTGGTGGGTACTGGGGGCACCTATTGCATGGAGCACTGGGTGTGGGGAATGGGAAATGAATCTTGGAACACTGGAAAAAAAATTTAAGTAACAATAAAAAAAATAATAAAAATTAAAAAAAACATGAAATTATAAAACTTACATGTAGCAAAAGTCAGATTTTCTAATATTGTAATGACGTTATGTAATTCAATTCAACTTTAATTAAAAAATAAATGTATTAAAAATAACCATTACTATAATAATTTCTTACTGGAACACATTATAAAAAAGATAAATGTTGCTGAAGATGTAGAGAAAAATATTAATATTTTATTATTTTATATCATGCACTGTTGGTAGGAATGTAAATTTGTAAAGCCATTATGGAAAACAACATGGGTGTTCCTCACAAAATTAAAAATAAAATTGAAATATCATATGATCCATTAATTCCACTATTGGGTAGATCTGCCCAAAGAAGTTAAAAGATAAATTCTAAAACATATATGCACCCCTATGTTTATTGCAGCATTGTTTACAATAGCTAAAATAACTAAGCAACCTAAGTATTCATCAATAGACAAATGGGTAAAGGAAATGGGGTAGTATATACAATGGAATATTACACAGTCCTATAAAGGATGAGTTTTTACCACTTGAGACTATGGATAGAACTAGACAGTATGATGCTAAGTGAAAAAGTCATATGGAAAAAGACAAATACCTCATGATTTTACTCATAAATATAATCTAAACAAAAAAAAGCAGAATCACACTGATGAATATAAACTGATATGCCAGAGAGGAGGAGTTGGTAATTGGGAAAAATGTGGGAAGGAAAAAGGGAGATACAGGCTTCCAGTTATTGCATGATTAAGTCATTGTTATAAAGTCACAGCATAAGGAATACAGTCAATGATATTCTAATAGTGATGTCACAGGACAGATGGGAGCCACACCTGTGGTGAACATAGCATTATGTATAAGCTTGTCAAATGACTAAGTTTTACACCTGAAATTAATGTAATATTATGTCAACTATATTCAAAAGAGCACTGGACTCAAACAATCTGAGGGTCTTGGATGGAAGGGGGTGGGGAGATGGGAGAGCCTGGTGGTGGGTACTGAGGGCATGTATTGCATGGAACACTGAGTGTGAGCCATAAACAATGAATCTTGGAACACCGAAAAAATAAAATAAAATTAAAAAAAAGCAGCAACAGTTTGGAAAGAACTTGAGTTATATGTGACGGAGAGTTATTTACTAATCTCAGAAAGTGCTTCATAGGGGCAAGGAATTGAGAAGGCTACCAAGAACAAAAGTACTGACAGGCAACATTTGTTTTTAACTCCCCTCAGCTTAGATAGTGGGAGACTTGAGTGAACCAGCAGGGGGATGGGAGAGCCTGGTGGTGGGTACTGAGAGCACGTATTGCATGGAGCACTTGGTGTGGGGCATAGACAATGAATCTTGGAACACTGAAAATATAAAATGAAAAAAAAAAGATCAACAAAATTGATAAACTTCTAGCAAGACACATGAGAGAGAGAGAGAGAGAACTCAAATAACAATAACAACAAAATCACAAATGAAAGAAGAGAAATAACACCGCCACAGAAATACATATAATTTTAATATTATGAAAAATGATATGCCAACAAATTGGGCAACCTAGAAAAAAAATCAATAAATTGCTAGAAAACTGAAAGAGGAAGAAATAGAAAATTTGAACACAGTGATTATGAGCAATGGCGTTCAATCAGTAAACAAAAAACTCCCAACAAATAGTCTAGGACCAGATGGCTTCACAGGTGAATTTTACCAAAAATATAAGAAAGAGTTAATACCTATTCTTCCCAAACTACTCCAAAAAACAAAAAGAAAACTTCAATATTCATTCTCTGGGGAAGCATTACCTGATTCCACAACCAGAAAAAGACAACACAAAAAGAGGGAACTACTACATTTTCTGATGAACAGAGATGCAAAAATCTTCTATGAAATAGTAGCAAACTGAATCCAACAACATATTAAAAAATAATTGACCACAATCAAATAGGATTTATTCCCAGGATGCAAGGGTAGTTCAATATTCACAAATCAAGCAACATGATATATCACATCAATCAGAGAAAAAATAAGAACTATATGAACAGTTCAATAGATGCAGAAAAAAACATTTGACCAAGTTCAACATCCATTATATCCATTCATGGTGAAAGCCCCCCAGAAAAGTAGGTTTAGAGAGAACATACCTGAACATAATAAAGACTTTATATAAAAAACCCACAGCTAACATCATACTCAATGGGGAAAAACTAAGAGCTTTCCCTCTGATATCACAAAGAAGACAAGGATGCCCACTCTTACCTCTGTTATTTAACAGGGTACTAGAAGTTCTAGCTGCAGCAATCAGACAACAAGAAAGAATAAAAGACATCCAGATTGGTTAGGAAGGAATGAAACATTCTCTATGTACATATGACATGTTATCATGTTAGAAAACCATAAAGACTGCACCAAAAAACTGCTAGAACTGATGAATGAATTTAGTAAGGTCATGGGATACAAAATCATTGGTTGCATTATACAGTAATAATGAATCAATAGAAAGAGAAATTAAGAAAGCAATCCCATTTGCAATTGCACCAAAAAAAGAAGACCTAGAAATAAACCCACAATTATATGGTTAATAAATCTTTGACAAACTAAAGAAGAATACACAATGGAAAAAATCTCTTTTACAAATGGTGTGAGGGAAAAGTGGACAGCCATGTGCAAAAGAATGAAACTGAACCACTTTCTTATGCCATACATAAAAATAAACTCAAAATGGATCAAAGACCTAAATGTGAGACCAAAACCATTTAAAAATCCTAGAAAAGAGTACAGCAAGGGAAATAAAAAACAAAAATTATTAAGTCTACATCAAAATAAATAGCTTCTGCATAGTAAAGTTAACAATCAACAAAACTAAAAGCAACCTACAGAATGGTAGAAGGTATTTATAAATTGTTAGTATCCAAAGCATATCAAGAATTTACACAGTTCACCACCCCCAAAACCAAATAATCCAATTAAAAATAGGCAGAAAACCTGACCACATTTCTCCAAATAAGACACTGAGATAGCCAATGGACACATAAAGAGATGCTCAAGGTCACTCATCATCAGGGAAATGCAAATCAACACTACAATGAGAAATCACCTCACACCTGTCAGAATGACTAAAATCAAAAACAACAGCTGTTGGGATGCCTGGGTGACTCAGTCATTACGCGTCTGCTTTCAGCTCAGGTCATGATCTCAGGGTCCTGGGATCAAGTCCTGCATCCAGCTCCTTGCTCATCAGGGAGCCTGCTTTTTCCTCTGCCTGCTGCTCCCTCTCCTTGTGAGCTCACTCTTTAAGAAATAAATAAATTTTTAAAAATCTTAAAAAAAATAAAAGAGACAACAGGTGTGGTGGGGATATGGAGAAAAAGGAACCCCTTGCACTGTTGGTGGGAATGTAAACTGGTACAGCCATTGTGTCAAACAGTACAAAAGTTCCTCCAAAAGTTAAAAATCTAACTGCCCTATGATCCAGTAATCATACTACTAGGCATTTACCCAAAGACTACAAAAACACTAATTCAAAGTAATACTTGCACCCCTATGTTTATTGCAACATATTTACAATAGCCAAATTATGGAAATAGCCTAAGTGTCTATGGACAGATGAATGGGTAAAGAAAATGTGGTATATATACAATGGAATTTTACTTGGCCCTAAAAAAAGAATGAAATCTTGCCATTTGCAACAACATGGATGGAACTGGAGGGTATAATGCTAAGTGAAATAAGTCAGTCAGAGAAAGACAAATATCATACCATCTCACTTATACATGGAATTTATGAAACAAAACAAAGGAACAAAGGAAGAAAGAGGGAGACTAACAAAGAAACAGACTTAACTACAGACAACAAACTGATGGTTACCAGAGGGGAGGTTAGTGGGGGATGGGTCAAATAGATGAAGGAGATTAAGAGTACACTTATCATGATGAACACAGAATAATGTACAGAACTTGTTGAATCACTGTATGGTTCACTGGAAACTACTAGAACATTGAATGTTAACTCTACTGGAATTAAAATAAAAATCTTAGTTAAAAAAAATCCAGCATATAAGAAAGTTTAAGAATAAAGAGTAAGAATAAAAACAAAGTATGGTTTTATAGCATCCAAAGGGCCATTCTTTCATTTTGGTAATAGTATACTGAATTCTGTGTGGGTAATGGACTCTTTCCCAGCATTGCAGTCCCAAAGTCTCCCTTCTTTAGAGGGGACACACATAACCCAAAGAGAATTAGTGGATTCCTTAATTCCCTAGGTATTAAATATTAAGTAAAGCAATAAAAGAGGATGAAAACCATTTGAAGTCATTAATCTTGGCAATAGAGACTTGAAACAAAACAAAAACAAAAAAACAATGAGATGAAACCAAATTACAGATAGGTTTCTGTAACTAGAACACTCTGAAGCTTTTCTATTTCCTGTTTCTGGTTCTGTAGAATTTTTCTTTTAATTCTGTGAGTTAGCTGATAACCTAATAGATTATTTTGATGATAATTTATCCAAAGAAATTTTTGGTTACTTATAGAAAGACAACAAAGATCATTAAAAGGAAAAGATATGGGAAGAAGGTGTTAATTTTAGCATTTCCCATTCAATATTGTTTGAAACAGCTCTTCGTTTCCATTAGTATTTTGATGAGTAAAACAAAACTTTGTTATTGCTAATATTTTACTTGTTTGACAGAAACACAGCTAGAGAGGGAACACAGGCAGGGGGAGTGAAAGAGTGAGAAGCAGGCTTCCCTCCGAGCAGGGAGCCGGATGCGGGGCTCGATCCCGGTAGCATGACCCAAGCTGAAGGCAGACGCTCAAAGACTGAGCCATCCAGGAGCCCCTAAAACAGAACATTTCTAAGTGAAATAATGAAGACCGGTATGGCAGAGAGGAAAAGAGCATTCAACCTTCCTCAAATAAGTAAGCGTTGGGTCAAGGGCATTAAAAAATTCTTCCAGAGGAAGAGTAAGGCTATTTCTACTACTTTTTTACTTTTCATTTGTCTTTTTTGGTGATAATGATAGAAGTCAGGAGGCTTCATGTATATTTACCAGTCAGCTCACTTTGGAGTACTTGCTTTGCTAAGCTCAGCAGAAACAAAGCTAGAGATTTATACAAAATCCATGACCTTTCCTTAGTGGTCTCCTTCATAATTATCTTCCCTCATTTGTGCCCTGTACATTTATTTTTGTACAGAGACACTTCATGTCCCCCTTAGTTCTCTGTATGCACCTTACTTGTGTAACTTCTTCTGTCTCTATTCTTTGATAGCTATATGTAACTTCATGAGCCCTAAGCCTATTTCTCCCTTAGACCTTTCTGAGAGCTCCAAACTTGTTAAGCCACTGCTATTAGACATCTTGCTTTAGGAACAACATGACTATAACTGACCTCATCATCTATCTGTATCACACAGCCTGACATCTATTCCTAACTTCATGGTTGCTGAATCCACAAAGCTACTCAACCCTCTTTTTTCATAACCAACCTAAATAATCACCAAGCACTATAAATACTCTTAATATTTCTATTACTTTGGTGATTCCCTATTGTATGCACAGTATATTGCCTGAAAGATAATGACCCTATAGTGAATATCTCCTGAATGTATTAAGGAATGTTCCAGATGACTATATCCTCTAGCTTACTTTCAACCACCTATTAACTTTCTTACTGCTTGTTTCTAGTCTGTTCTTTTCTTATAGATGTTCCATGTTTTTTCCAGAGTGATTTTATGAAAACAAAATTGATCACTCCTTTTTATAAGGCTTGCCAATTCCCTGCCCATTCCTGGCAGACTCCTTAGTTGGTCCTAGCTGAACATTATTTCTCTTTCATTACTTATCATCTTGACCCTTCTCTGTTATACCATCTGTACTTAGTGAATCTAAGTTTCTTAAATGATTCTGAAATTTTTTTTTGCTTAAAAAAAATCACTGAATATGATATTTCCCAGCGGAAACAATTCTATTTCCTGGAAAAATCTTATCATAATTCATATATCAGATTAAGTATCCTTCTTTCCCATTCAGCCTTCTTAGAGTTCATTAATTTAGTGAGGTCTCCTGATTTTGTTGTCCTATAGCTTTCTATATTTCCTTGTGCTTAAATTAAATACCATTTCTAATTAAGAGCAAGTTCCATGAGGACAGGGGCTATGCCCATCTTATTCATATATATGTGTGTGTGTGTGTGTGTGTGTGTGTGTGTGTGTGTGTGTGTGTAACAAAATGTCTAGGGTGTAATAGATGTTGTTTCAAGATTTTATTTTAGAAAGCAAGACAATATGGACATGGAGGTGGAGAGAAAGTGGACAAAGAGGAGGGAGAAAGAATCTGAAGCATACTCCGCATAGGGCCCATCCCATGACCTGAGCCAAAACGAAGAGTGGGACATTAACTGGCCACCCAGATGCCTGCATAGTAGACATTTTTATCTTTGTTTTGTTAAATATAATTATCCAAAATAACTTTAAATGTCTCTGTGTTGACAAAGTTAAAGATTTAAATCATTTATATAGTTTACATCCTTCAATTTCATATGGTCACAGTTGTAATTAGATAGTTTCCCTATTTTAATGGTTAAGGTTTATTTAGAAATTTGGGGACTAAGAAAATAACAAGAACTATAAAAGCAATGTAGTTATTTTGTCAAATATATTTCTCAGTGCCTAGGAATATGACAAGTGCTAAATAGGAACACAAAGGCATAAACTAATGGATGTGGTACTGCTCATTCCAGTGGCAACATGAATAGGCTTTGAGTCCCAATACACAGTTATTTTTAATATTTTCCCAGAGGTACTTAGGTCAAGTGCAAAAAGATTTTGGTCAAAGTGATCTCTGAGGAAAGGGCTAAAAATTCAATTTGAGCAAACAAAGTAGTAGATAACTCAGTATCTTTTGATAGTTGAAACTCTCCAAATGAATTATCCAAAGTTTTAAATACAGGTTTTCAATGAGTTTGGTGATTGCTTTTAAATACCTGAAAAGTAACACAACTTTAGCATCTTATAAAATATTTGCAACTATCTTCAACAAACCAAAATGTTCAGTTTTATCTGTACAATATAGGCAAATGAACCTCTTCCCTAGTGTATGATTGTGAATTTTTAAAAAAAGATCTATAATATAAATAATCACATCTTGAAGGATTTTTTTCAGCATTAACACAAAATCAATTATTATTTTTTAAAAGTATCCTTTTCCTCAGGAGCAATATTGAATTCACTTTGTACAATTCTGACCTGACAATAATAATGCAAAACCATAATAAGTAAAATACATAGGTTCCTTTTTTGTTTTCTTATTAGAGTTATGAATGTGAAAAATATTCATAAGGTCATTCTAATTCGATTGTTATTGCTTTGAGATATTTGACCTCATCTCCAGTGGAAGTTGTTTCCATTCTACCTCAACCATCCACTACTATGCTTATACCTTTTATGTTTACATCATAAATAACAGAAGACCTTCAAAATTCCAATTCCTACCCCTTACCTTGGGTTTTTTCTCCTCTTCTTCCTCTCTCATTCCAGCTGGATTAATTATCTTTTTTTTCATGATTAAGCTTTCAAATTAACTACCAAGTCCAGATTCTATGTTTCATTATTAAAATCCTTTACTTGCCCAAATCCTTAGCTCTTGACGTCCTCCCTTCTTTTGTTCACCTGGTTGAACAGCAAATCTAAGTAATCTAACACTTTTCTTACATTACACCTGCAACCAGGAAGCTGAAATTTGCTATAGATCATTATATAGTCATGTTAAATGGACTTCTGGTTCATAATCACAAGTTTCAAGATGGCACTCAACATTATCCAAAAAATTCAGTTATATTCCATAATAAGTGAGAATTCCCATTCCCACGGACAACCATTTTATATTTTTCTTTCCTCAAATCCGTCATATCTTCCAGCAATTCTCAAATAATGGCTTCACCTGATGTTTATTTACCAAGACAGAAACAGAAAGGAATGCCTTAATCTCTCTGTAAATAAACCTATACCTACTTAATTTGGTAGGTTTCTCTATTTCCTGTTTCTCTTCCTGACACTGTGCAGACATGTCTCTAGTCTCTATGGTCCTACTAAAGGCCAATTCTGCTCTTGTGACTTGGATCCTACCCTTTCCCTTCTTCTTAAGCATTTCAGTCTTTCTTTATATTTTCTTTTACTCTCACACCAACAATTTCTTCTGCTTACTAAATAATTACACCAGTGTGGCCTGGTATTTCTTTCCTTTTTTTTTTTTTAAAGAGAAGGAAGCACAAGTGGTTGGGTGGAGAGGCACAGAGGGAGAGGGAGAGGGAGGAAATCTTAACCAGACTCCACACCAAGCATGGAGCCCAATGCAGGACTTCATCTGAGGACCTTGAGATCACAACCTGATCCAAGAATCCAGAGTCAAATACTTCACTGACTGAGCCACCCAAGCACCCCTGGTATTTCTAATCTTGAAGAAAAAAAACACATTTTCATTTAAAAATCCTTTTATGCTATATACAGCATTTGCCTCTTTTCCTTACCCTTTTGTAAAATAAGGTAAAAGTAGCTATTGGTGGTGCTATTTCCCTACCCCCATTTTTCATTTTCTTTCAAAGCCTTTTCTATAAGGCTTTTGTCTTCTCTGCTTTGCTGAAATTGCTCTCATTAAATTCACTAGTGATCTCCATGCTTCTCAGCAGAACTGAATACAGCTGAAACTACCCCATTCCTGCTTTCATTTTTTTTTGTGTGTGTGAAACTACACTTTAACTTTTGGGGATCATTTTCTTCTTCTATCCAATCTTTGAAAACTGGAACTCTATTCTATTATTTCTCTAAAGAAGTCTTCCTATAGAATCTCACCCAATTGCCTTGCTTAAAACGCCAGGAACTGGGCAGTGAGTGCTAAACATATGTCCTCCTATCTGGCTTCTCTCCTAAGCTTCAAATTCATAAACTCAACTGTTAATGACTAATGAGCATTTCAAATTAAACATGTCCGAAAATATAATTTTGTGGGGCACCTCGGTGGCTCAGTTGGTTAAGCAACTGCCTTCGGCTCAGGTCCTGATCCTGCAGTCCTGGTATGGAGTTCCACATAAGGGTCCCTGCTTCTGCCTCTGACCTTCTCCCCATCATGCTCATTCTCTCTCTTATATATATAAAACTTTAATTGTACATGATTTTCCATCAATCTTCCCTATCCTAATAGTCTTTCCCTCGGTTCCTCAAACCCAAAGATCCCTGCAGTCATTCTTAGTATCTTTCTTTACCTTACCGCCACTCCCCTAAACACACACAGACACACACACACACACACACAAATAAATACACACACCAGTATTAAATTATGTCAGATCTACCTCTAACATACACACCAAATTTGATTTATTATTTTTTTTTTTACTTCTTTATTGCCATCGCTTTAGACTAAGATACCACCATACTTGCTCGGCCATAGTGCTGGCATCTTAACTGAGTTTCCCACTTAAGTAAATAAGCTTTGTTGGATAAAATTTAGTCATTTATAGCACCCAAATTAATCTTTTACAATGAATGTAAAAATTAGATAATTAAAGCCTTTGCTGAAAACCTGTGAATAGTTGTTCAGGGCACTTGAAAAATCCAGATTATTACTATGGTTTATACATAATTTTGCTTGAAGACCTCACCCCTGCCAAGCTCTGCCACCTGCTCCTTTAACCACCATCTCCTCATTGTTTTGGGTATATTGGTGTCTAATCGGGGAGCCTGCTTCCTCCTCTCTCTCTGCCTGCTTCTCTGCCTATTCATGATCTCTCTCTGTCAAATAAATAAATAGAATTAAAAAAATTAGTTGAACTATAGGAATTGGTAGAAAATATGCAAAACTATGGAAAAAGGGGTTCTTATTAGGATTTTCACTTCAGTAGTCAAAGAATCATATTTTTGAAACATTTGAAAATTAAATTTTGAGCTATTAGAATTAACCATTTCAAAGTGGCATTTTGTAATTGGGATGTTTTTCTTACTCCTAAGTATAATATTATTAGAAAGTATGGTACTTATGTAAAAATATCTTTGTGAAATTTCATACACATGAGTACATGCATTTATATTACACAACTATTCTTGATAGAACAATTCCAAAAATTCTTACTTTTAATGATTAAAAATATTACAGGCGTGTCTCCCTTTATGATACCTTTCCATAATATTTAAAGTAATTTCCTTTGCTAACACTCATGAATAAAGATAAAGGCTTAAAACAGACTTCTGAGATTAGTGCAAACAACTTAATATTCCTCCTCTATCGTAGCCATATCCAGTTGGAGGAACAATGTAGTGGGGGAAAAAATGGAAAATTTGGCCTTCCTGCTTTTGTTGAAGTACTTTAGACATACACAGACATGCTTGTTCAAGTCGTCAAGCTTAAGGGAGGGAATCAAGGGTTGCCAATCATGAAACATAATCATACATATATTTTTGAAAATTTCTGCATGGCAAAGTTCCACATATTAAGTCACAATGACAGAGACTCAAGATAACAAATAACACCCAAAGTATGTGGAAGTAATCAATTAGTTTTGAAACAGTTTTTATTCCTTTTTAGCATACATTGTACTTACTCACGGATGTCCCCTTTTAAAATCCTACATGTCATATCACCCCTCTCTAGCTGGTCAAAGTGCTCAGCTCCTTATAGCAACTATAGGATATTTCAAGATGATATATCAAAATTCCTACCTATGGGAAATATTTTTCTACAAATGAGTCAAGGCAGGTTTGAGATATAAAGTTTTTAATTTTCTGAGCTTCAAAAATTGGTATATGAGGTACTTTTTAAAAAAGATTTTATTTATTTGACAGAGAGAAACATAGCTAGAGAGGGAACACAGCAGGGGGAGTGAGAGAGGGAGAAACAGGCTTCCCGCTGAGCAGGGAGCCCTATGAAGGGCTGGATCCTGGAACTCCAGATCGTGACCTGAGCCAAAGGCAGATGCTTAACGACTAAGCCACCCAGGCGCCCCATGAAGTACTTTTTTTTTTTTTTTTAAGACAGTAAATACACATGTTAAAAATGTGGGGTTTTTTGTAACTTGCTTGATTTCTACTCTTTAGGACAATGGGGATAAAAATATTATTTTCATCCCAAGAGACTTGAACATGTTAGCATAGCCAGTAAATCTTGGAAAGTTAAACTATTTCAAGAAAACACTTCATTTTGTGAAAGACACTTGGACAGCTTCCTTTCCAATATTTGTCTAACAATGCATGCAGCTCTTCTGCTGCCAAGCATTAGTTTATACCTGTCATCTAGTTCCTTTATTTATTTTTTTATTCTATATCATATACTTTAAACTAGGCACTGACATAGACACTGGGGATAAGCACACACAAAGGAAAAATGCTACTCTACTGGAGAAGTAGTTTAAAATCTAGAAGTTTGAAATCTGGTAGAGAGTCGTTCCAAACATTGCATGATAATACTATTCATGTGTGTGCATGTGTGCATAGTATGTATATTATACAGATTATACACACACACACACAATATAGTAGGAGCACAAGATAGGATCTCCTAACATGCTCAGAGCAATCAGGGTAGTGTCCCAGAACTTGCCCACACCTGTGCAGCTCAGCCCACCATCCCCGAAAAGGAGTCTTGTCTGCTCCAGTGTGTGCTTATTAGAAAGGACTGAAGATGGCTTACACTAGCTATCAGGGAAATTCAAATCAAAACCACACTGAGATACCATCTTACACCAGTCAGAATGGCCAAAATTAACAAGACAGGAAACAACAAGTGTTGGAGAGGCTGCAGAGAAAGGGGAACCCTCTTACACTGTTGGTGGGAATGTAAGCTGGTGCAGCCGCTTTGGAAAACAGTGTGGAGATTCCTTAAAAAATTAAAGATAGAGCTACCCTATGACCCTGCAATTGCGCTACTGGGCATTTACCCCAAAGATACGGATGTAGTGAAAAAAAGGGCCATATATACCCCAATGTTCATCGCAGCAATGGTCACAATCGCCAAACTGTGGAAGGAGCCAAGGTGCCCATCAACAGATGAATGGATAAAGAAGATGTAGTACATATATACAATGGAATACTACGCCTCCATCAGAAAGGTTGAATATCCAACTTTTGTAGCAACATGGACTGGATTGGAAGAGATTATGCTGAGTGAAATGAGCCAAGTAGAAAAAAATCAAGTATCGCATGGTTTCACTTACTTGTGGTGCATAAGGGGTAATATAGAAGACAGTAGGAGAAGGAAAGGAAATGGGAAGTAGGGTAATTCGGGGAGGGAAACGAAACATGAGAGACTTTGGACTCAGAAACAAACTGAGGAACTTGGAGGGAGGGGATGGGAGGATGGGAGAGCCTGGTGGTGGGTACTGAGGGCACCTAGTGCATGGAGCACTGGGTGTGGGGCATGGGCAATGAATCTTGGAACACTGAAAAAAATAAAATATATTTAAAGTAAAAAAAAAAAAAGGAACAACTCAAAAAAAAATAAAATAAAAAAAAGGACTGAAGATGGCTTAAATCAAAAACTGGGTAGCAAGAAGGACATGCAGGAAAACTAAGGAACAAAAATGCATGAACCAGAGATCAAAGAAAGCTGAGATTTCTATCATCCATGCCAGTAGGCAGCAATTATGTAGTATGTAATAGTTTAAAGAGTGGAGCCAGGATGGTGATCAAATGAATACAGATGAAGTGGTGTAAGGTGATAGGTTTAGGGCATAGTCTCAGCAGTCGCGGAGCCACTATACTGGTTAGCAATTTGCTGCTGGATCCCGTCTGCCTTGTGTCTTTCATCCATCTGACAACTGACTCTGAAACAATGTGGTCAGGTTTGCTTTTGATCACTTCAAACAACTGGGGAATGACTGTGTAGAAAGAATCGAACATCTTCCAGGCAAAAGTTCTAACAGCTGTGGTTGTACAGAAGTAAAATTTAAAATCAAAGGCAGTGCGTTCACAGTAATCAAGTTCCAGAGATGCTGACACTGATCCCTGCTCACTGTTAGATCCTGTTAAATTCCCTGACCTCAGTCAGACTCTCTGTATCCTGCCCATCTACCTTGTACATAGATCCACTCTGTGTCATTTTGCTGTGCTATATTCTAGATGTTGCTCCGAACCTGAACCTCATCTGAATGTGGTTATGGGTTCGTGCCTTCAAAAGAATTTATCTCCTTTCTTCTCTGTATCCCAGAGAAAGAGGACTCCTACCACCGATACAACTGCGCTCTATGCCTATTCTGCCCACTCATTCCTCCACCTGAAACCAGTTATTTAATATTTCCTTGGACTCCCACTCTGACAATTTTACATTTTTTCCTAATCCCAGATTCTTGCACTGAGTAAAAATTTCTAATATCGAATAAGGATATCCATTAAACCAGCTGCTTGATTTTATGTATAGGTAAAATACCCCTATGCACATACACACCAATACACACACATACATATATACACAAATGTACATACATACATAACCAAACAAGGCTGCCTATGCTTGTATAGGTCATAGTATTAATTTTTCTTGTATTTTTCTGTAAAATAATGCCTATTTGCTTACTCTGTACCAAGCACTACTTTTAATGATTCATGTATATTAGCTGACTGAATTCCCCTAAGAACCTTATTGATGTAACTAATATTATTATTTCTATTTCATACAAAGGAGGGGGCCCTTGAAGCACTAGTAAGTTAAATGACTTTGTCAAGGTTCCAAAGTTGCTAAGTAAGGGAACTAGGATCTACATCCAGGCAGTCTGGGTCCGTGTTCAAAATTTTAAAAGTGATTCCATCAGATAGGAGTTTTGGAAAATCCTTATGAAAGCACTAAAAATGAACTGGTTTGGGGAGAAAGAGATTAGGATATGGAAGGGAAGAATGAAAGAGATAACCGTGAGACTACTTAAATCAAGGCAAAATTTTGAACTTAGTGTCGTTACAAGGGAGAGAAGCACTGAGATGAAATCAATAGGACACAATGACTGACTAGTAATATGATCTTGACTTGTCCTGACATTCTTGATGGCACAAGAATAGTAATACAAAAAAATGAAATGACTGACAAAATTTCTATCACATCAAGGAATAATACTTCACTTGGTTTCAAGAATTATTAAAAACGTCTCTAAGACACAGTCCTCTAAGGATAGGTTGATAGCTCTTCCCCCAGGGCTCAATTTCTCCTGGTCTGATTAAACCCTTCTAAGATCACATCTAAAATAGTTTTTGCATTCCAACTTTATGTTGAACTGAACTAAAATGAAACACATGACCAGAAAATGACATGGCATTTTGTACTCGTCACTATTAATACATAGTAGATGCTATTTGAATAATTTAAATTTAATAAATATGTCACAAACATGTTTGCTCATTTGATATTTAAGAGTCTTATGCTTTTAAAGGAAAAGAAGGCATATCATAGGTTCTATTAATTTATGTGCAATTATGACAAGATAACAAGTTAGTCATGATTATGTATTCTATTACATGACAACATCATTCTTGTCACATTTCTGTAGTTAGGAATTTTGAAAAGACTTTCTCTCAGTTTCCATATGTGACAACCTTTGTATGTTAGTAGTAGTTGAAGAGTATCAGAGAAATACTTGTTTGTTGAACTATAAATATTCAGATATACTGAAAAAAATGAGGAAAGTATTCCTAGCTCACAACAATTACAGCACTGTTAATACTTCTATTAAACTGCTTAATCTATGCATATTTTTAGTTCTTAAAGCAACTATCTATGCCAGTAGGTCTCACTGATTTTCAGTGATACAGAGCATAGAGTCTCTTTTTATAATCCTCCTACCATCTTAAAATGCAAATTCTTTTTAAAATAAATTTTGTCAAAATATTGCAGCACTGCAGAATGTCATAAATTTAGTAATTAAACAGCAAAAGTTGTTTTCCATGTTTCAATATATTATATGGAAATTTGTCATATTACATATTTATAAAAACAAAGATAAAACTTAATCATGAAATTAAGGTAATAGGACCACAAAGTAAATATTACCAAAACCTATGTTCCTGGTGGTATTGCTTAATACTTCAGGACCTTAGATAAGTTGTTTAAACTTTCTGTGTTTTAGTTTCATTGCATTCAAAATGGAAACAGTACTGCCTGCTTTATGGGTTTATTTTAAATGAGTTACAACATGTAAATCACTTAAAATAGTTCTTGGGACATAATGGATATTAAAGAATAGTTAGCTACTGTTTGTATATTCTGGGGATAAATCTCATCTTGTAAATTGCTTTGCTAAAGAGAAATGAACTGTCAATGATATAAAAATATTTCCTTAAAATTGTATTTTAAGAACTAATTACACAAGTCCATCCATATTCATGTGTTTCATGTTTCATTTCATGGGAAATCACAGTGTGGCTAAATCACAAGGACTTTTCAACTTTTTGGGACAGGATCCTAAAGAGTACACATAGAAAAAAATGCTCTGGTAAATCATATTAATCAAGTATGAAAACAGTAATTTATCCAGGAAAACTTAAGATACTAAAAGTGTCCTAAAAAGTATAAAGTGAGTAGACTGACTAGTATCTCTTTCTAATAATTAAACAACACATGGGGAGTCAAGTAGGGAGGTATATGGAAGGAAATGTGTGAGACCAAAGTAAGACAGAAGAAAGGAAATCAGTCATTTCCAGAACTTTCTCAGCCAAGATCAAAGACACAGAATCAGAATAATAAAAACAAAGTAACTCAGTTTAGGATAAAGAAGAGAAAAATATTCATAATATCCTTTTTAATAAAATGAAAGTATAGATTTGTCAGTTTTAAACAGAGACCCTCTATGACCTAGCCAGTTATGGACCAGTTACAAATCTAGAACTGCTTTCTGAATGGGGAATGACTGAAATCTCTGAGAATGTATCAATCATAAAAATTTCCTAAAAAGGATTCTAATAGGTTCTTAAATTAGAATTTCATATAATTGATAAATTCCTTTTGAAAGAAAAATAAAATTTTGTAAGATCCATACATGTTCATTTTCAAATGTATAGGAATGCTAGGAAGTACACATTTGTTAGTAAAGTTACCCCACTTCCACCAGCCATGAACAACTGAAGTTTATATTTGGTAACTACAGATATCTCTATGCATTTATGAAGATAAAATAGAGAATTATAGTTGACCATAGACTAGGAACAATCGATATATAGATAAAAGGAATATCTAAACTCTAGGTAAAAATATACAATAATTAATTTTGAAAAATTTTAGTTGAAGTGAAGTTAATATACAACATGATTCCACATTTATGTGCATTACAAAATGTTCACCATAAGTATAAATAATGTGTCACAATACAAGTTTGTACAATACTATGTTCCCTAAACTGTACTTTTCATTTCCATGACTTTTAACTGGAAGTTTATACCTTTTCATCCCCTTTTATTTTACATCATCACCTTTGGCAACCATTAGTTGTTTTTCTGTATTTATGAATCAGTTCCTCTTTTTGATTTTTAAATTCCACATATAGGTGAAATCATATAGCATTTGTCTTTCTCAGACTTATTCCACTTAACATAATACCTTCTAGATCCATCCGTGTTACCATCTATGTCAAGATCCCATTAGTTTTCATGACTGACTAATATTCCATTATATATGAACACACCACAACTTTATCTATTTATGTTTAAGTAGTTTCCTTATCGTGGTTTTTTCCGCAATAAACATAGCAGGTGCATCTAACTTTTCAAATTAATGTTTGCATGTTTTTCAGGTCAGATGGCCTTACTGGATATGATATTCCCATTTTTAATTTTTGAGAAACTTCCATACTGTCTTCTATAGTAGATGCACCAATTCACATTCCCACAAATAGTGTGTAAAGGTTTCCTTTTCTCCACATCCTTGCCTACACTTGTTATTTCTTGTCTTTTTGATTCTAACTATACTGGCAAGTGTAAAGTGGTATCTCATTGTGGTTTAATTTGCATTTTCCTAATGATTAATGATGGTGGACATCTTTTCATGCATCTGTTGGCCACTGTAGGTCTTCTTTAGAAAATATCTATTCAGGCCCTCTGCCCACTTTTGAATCAGGGATTGTTGCTGTTGAGATGTGTAGATTCTTTATGTGTTTTAGTTATTAACCCCTTACTGGATATATTGTTTGCAAATATCTTCTGCTAGTTGGTAGGTTGTCATTTTGTTTGGTTGATCGCTTCCTTTGCTGTGCAAAAGCTTGCAGGCTTGATGTAGTCCCACCTGTCTTTGCTTTTGTTTCCCTTGCATGAAGACACACCAACCCACAAAAATACTGCTAAGATCCATGCGTAAGAGTTTACTGCCTAGGTTTTCTTTTAGGACTTTTATGATTTCAGATCTTATACATTTAGGTTTTTAATCTACTTTGTGTTTACTTTTGTAAGTATTTTGAGAAAGTGGCCTATTTTATTCTTATGCATGTAGCTGTCCAGTTTTCCCATCACCACCTATTGAAGAGACCATCTTTTACCTATTGTATATTCTTCCTTCCTTGATGTAGATTGATCATATAAGCATAGATTTATTCTAGAGCTATATTCTGTTCTATTGATCTATGTGCCTATTTCTGTGCCAATACCACACTGTTTTGAAGAGAATAGCTGTGTCATATATCCTGAAATCTGGGATTATGATACTTCCAGATTTTTTCTTATTTCTCAACATTTTTTTGACCGTTCAAGATCTTTTATAGTTCCAGAGGAATTTTAGTATTGGTATAGTTGTTTAAAAAAATGCTACATGTATTTTGATAGGGCTTGCATTTAGTCTGTAAATTGCTTTGCATAATATGGGCATTTAAATAATACTCTTTCAATCCAAGAGCATGGCCATTCTTTCCATCTTCAATTTCTTTTACCAATGTTGGAGTTTTCAAAGTATAGGTCTTTTACCTTGTTGCTTAAACTTATTCCTAAGTATTTAGTTCTTCTTAGTGCAACTATAAATGGAATTGTTTCCTCAATTTCTCTTTTAACTCATTATCAGTGTGTAAAATTGCCAAACATTTCTGTATATCAATTTTGTATCTTGCAACTTTACTGATTTTATTTGTTCTAAGTTTTTTAATGGAGTCTTTATAGTTGTTTATATATAGTATCATTCATCTATAAACAATAAGTTTTATTTTTTAAAGATATTATTTGAATGGAGGACAGTAGGAGAAGGAAAGGAAATATGAATTGGGGTAAATCAGGGAGGGAGATGAAACACAAGAGACCTTGAACTCAGAAATAAACTGAGGGTCCTGGAAGGGAGGGGGTAGGGGGATGAGTGAGCCCAGTGGTGGGTATTGAGGGCACAAATTGCATGGAGCACTGGGTGTGGAACATCAACAATAATGAACCTTGGAACACTGAAAAAATAAAATAATGTAAAAAAAAATAAAGATATTATTTGGCATAAAATGTGAGAGAGAGAGAGAGCATGAGCAGGGTGGTGGGGCAGAGGGAGAAGGAGAAGCAGAGTCCACACTGAGCTGGGAGCCGGATGTGGGGCTCAACCCCAGGACTCTGAAAACATGACCTGAGGCAAAAGCAGTGGTTTAACCAACTGAGCCACCCAGGCATCTCATGAGTTTTTTGTTTTGTTTTTTAAGATTTTATTTATTTGACAGAGAGAAAACACAGCTAGAGAGGGAACATATACAGGGGGAGTGAGAGGGGAAGAAGCAGGCTTCCTGCAGAGCAGGGAGCCTGATGTGGGACTGGATCCCATGATTCCAGGATCATGACCTGAGCCAAAGGCAGACACTTAACAACAGAGCTATCCAGGTGCTGCATGAGTTTTACTTATCAACTGGTAAGAAGCTGCGCGCTGCCGCCGCCGCCCTGCTTTCTCCCCTCCCCCAGCTGATAGCTGCAGCTAGCAATAGCAGTTCTAGGTTAAATAAAAGTGACAGGAGTGGGCATTCCTGTCTTGTTCCTGATTTTAGAGAAAAACCTTACAGCTCTCAACCATCGAGTATGAGGTTATCTGGAGTTTGTCATATATCAATTTATTGTGTAGAAGTATGTTCCCACTATACCGACTTTATTGAGTTTTATATCACCAATAGATGTTGAATTGTCAAATGTGTTTTTCTGCACCTATTGCAATGATTCTTAACCTTCATTTTGCTAACCTGTTATGTCATATTGGTTGATTTGCATATATCAGACCATCCTTGCATCCTTGGAATGGATCCCTTTTGAACGTAGTGAATGACCGTTTTAGTGTATTTCTGAATTTGGTTTGCTAATATTTTGTTGAGGAATTTTGCACCATTGTTTACCAGGGATATTGACTTCCTTTTTTTTTTTAATGGTAGTTTTTTGTTGTTGTGGGTGTGAGTTTGATATCAAGGTAATGCTAGCCTTACAGAATGAATTAGAAAGAATGTCAATTTTTTGGAGTAGTTTGAGAAAAATATGTAGTAACCTTTTTTTAATGTTTTGTAGAATTCACCCATGAAGCCATCTGGACTTTATGTTTATCGGGAATTTCTTGGTCACAATTCAATTTCATTACTACTAATCAGGCTGTTCAGATTTTCTATCTCTTCCTGATTTGAGCTTGGAAGTTTGCATTTCTAGTAAGTTATCAATTTCTTCTAGGTTGTCCAATTTGTTGGTATATAATTTTTTGTTATTATCTCTTAAAATCCTTTATTTCAGTGAAGCTGATTATAACTTTTTCTTCATTTCTGTTTTGAGTACTTTTATTCCTGAGGAGTCTAACTAAAGTTTTATTAATTTTGTTCCTTTTCAAAGAACCAGCTCTTGATATTACTGATCTTTTCTATTGTTAGTAGAAATAAATGAAATAAAAACTATCTCTATAATTTCCTTTCTTCTACTAACTTTCGGGTTAGTTTGTTCTTTTTTAGTTCCTCTAGATGTAAGGTTAAGTAGTTTGAGATTTTTCACAGTTCTTAATGTAGGCCTGTGTCACTATAAAATTCCTTCTGAAAACTGCTTGTGCTGCACCCCAAATATTTTAGACTGTTGTTTTTTTCATTTTAATTGGTCTCTAGGTATTTTATCTTTGAATTCATTGACTTACTGGTTTAGTAACATATTATTGAGCTTCCACCTGTTTGTGTTTTCCCCGCTTTTTCTTGTAATTGATTTCTAGTATCATATCATTATAGTTAGAAAATATGCTTCAGTGATTTCAATCTTCTGAAGTTTATTGAGGCTTGTTTTATGTCCCAACCTGTGATCTATCCAGAGAATTTTCCAAGTAAACTTGAAAAAATGTGTATTCTATTGGTTTTGGGCAGAATGTTCTATATATGTGTGTATATATATGTGTGTGTGTGTGTGTGTATAAAATATATATAAATAAATATATAAAATATATATTTGTGTATATAAAATATATATAAATAAATATATAAAAATATATATTTATATATATTAATATATATATAAAACTTTATTTAGTCTGACATATCAAAGCCACTGTTTGATTTTTCTGTCCAATCTGTCCATTGATGTAAGTTCAGTGTTAAAGTCCCCTACTATCAAATTGTATTCCTGTCAATTTCTCTCTTCATGTGTGGTAATTTTATATATTTAGTCACTCCTCTGTCGCATACATAGACATTTAGACTTGTTATACCCACTTGTTGGAACCATCTCTATCATCACACATACCCTTTTGTCTTCTTAGATCACACAAAATAGGTTTTAAAACAAACACTAAGCATTGCTACCCTAGCTCTCTGTTTCCATTTTAATGGTATATGTTCTATTCCTTCACTTTGAGTCTGTATGTGTCTTCAGGTCTGAAGTGTGTCTCTTGTCAGAAACATACAAATGGGTCTTTCTCTTTTTTTAAATCTTTTCAGGCATCCCATGTCTTTTGGATTGGAGCATTTATCTACATTTGAAGTAATAATTGATAGGTATGTACTTGGTACCATTTTGTCAATTATTTTCTCACTGTTTTTGTAGGTCTCTGTTCCTTTATGTTTCTATTATTCTCTAACCCCTGTAAACTGATGACTTTTAGACTTCTGCTTGGATTACCTGGCCTTTTTTTTGGGGGGGGGTCATCTATCTATTACAGGTTTTTGGTTGATGGTTACCGTGTGGTTCATACAGAACAGCCTATATTTATCCTATTTTCAGTTGGTCACCTAGGTTTGAATATATTTCAAGGCACCTTATTATATCACTCTAATTTTTAATGTATATCAGGTCTTATTTTTTGTGTATCCTTTAATTTTTGTAGATAAAACTGAGTTTGCTAATTTTTTCCTTTTACCTTCATATGCCAGCTTTAATTGCTTTACCACCTTTACCCTTTGTCTGCTTTTACCATGATAAAATATTTTTTAAAAATTATGAAAGAAGCTATTTATTTATTAGAGAGAGAGGTAATGAGGGAAAGCACAAGAACAAAGGAGAGGGAGAAGCAGACTCCCCACCGAGCAAAGAGCCCAACTCAGGGCTTGGTCCCAACTCTGGGACCATGACCCAAGCCAAAGGCAGATACCTAACTGCTGAGCCACCCAGGTGCCCTTCTTTCATAATTTTCTTACTGAGTTCCTGAGTCAAGCCCACTAATTCTCAAAGACAGATGTTTTGGGGGCTCATCTTCCCAATGAATGTCCCCAGGACAGAGGGTGCCCTGTGTGGGGTTTGCTTCACTCCTTCGGCAGGGAAGATCTCCACACTGGTGATATCCCTCATGCAGGTGGGTTGCCATATCCTGTTCCCAACTAGGTCTCTGCCTCTCCTATCATTCTCAGTGTGAATTTTCCCTTCTATCTTTAGCTGTGGTAGAGCTATTCTGCTAGTTTTCAGGCCACTTTCAGGGGGAGTCAGACTATGTATTTAGTTACAGCCTTGTAGGAGGATGCTACCTCAGGATTATTCTACTCTACCATATTCCCAAGCTCCCAGAATGACTCATTTTTCAGTGTCTCTAAAATTAAGTACAGAAATATTAGAAATATTGAAGTGTTATTTTTAAACATTCAGCTTTTAGAGAACTGATGGACTTCTTGCTATCAACTAAACACAAGCTTCAAGACACTTCTCTGTACCACCTTTCTCTAGGAAAAATTTTAATGTAGTTTTTAAAATAGCATTTGCAATTTTTATAAGTTCATATTATTCCCTAATTTAATTGATTTAATGCTCAATAGATCTTCCTCAAAATTTAGTTCATATTTGCTACTACATTCCTTGAGTCCCTTCATGTTTGTGAATGTCTAATTACATAGAAGCTTAAGTACTTTTTACTGGATAATTTTACTGGACATTGTTCAATTATTTTTGGACATTATATGCTAATATAGAAAAGTATGAGGCCAATTTGATATTTTCTGCCTTGTGAATTGTTATGTCTGGAGGCCTCAAAAAATGTGTCTTGGAATAGAAAAAGTTACTAGGTCAGTAATTTGATCAGAAATAACATCTAGTAATGTCAACCTATATTTAGAAATCCTAAATATCAATGGAGCATGTAAGTATACTTTTGGAGGCTAAGTTATTGGTCATACTTTCTTGAGCCTATCATGGCTGTTCTGAGTTTACTAAAGCAAATAAGTAATTTTTAAAGAACAAGATCCTCCAAGGAGAGACCGGGCAAATCCATTCTTTCAGCCATGGCAGAAAGTGGGTGAAAGATATAAATTTTGTACAAGCAATTAAAATCTGTTGAATTTCAAGACAATCATAAAGGCCACACATGAGCATTTATCAAAGGTCAAGTCTGAAACACATGAAGAACCCAGAGGGGGGGGGGGGAAGAGGCCTTCACATTGGGTTGCAAGCTTCTTTAGTGCCCTCTGCCAGGTACTGATGAAACCTGGGAGAAGGCAGATCAAAAAGTCAGAGCAATGCAGAGGCAGTCATTAAGGGTGGCAAAGACAGACCCCAAAGTGTTCTTTTTTTCCTAGACCTTCATTTCAAACCCAAATAACAAAAGAATTGTCACTCCATTGGAAAGTACAACTTTTCACTATCAGGACACAGGTAAAAATATTCATTATTCACAGACACATATGAAAAATGCTTTTGGAGAAAAGGTATGAAACCAGCTGTAGCCTTGGAAGCTACATAGATAGATGCCCCACTGGAGTAGAGAGACTAAACTCTTGTCCAAGAGTAAATGTAGATATGAAGCTCAGGTTCAGTTACAGTAGGAGACAGACCAACAATGTACAAAATGCTTTACCTCTGAGATCCAGGTTCTTTGTTTCTCTGTTAGTCAGAAGGTAGAGTAAGATAACAGAAAATAGCTTCCTTAAAGTAAGAACCTGGGAGTAAGAGACATCCCCAGTCTTACCCTGAGGGAGGAGAGGGTCTAGAGACCCTTATCCATAGCCCAAGTTTGAAGGAACTGCTAAAAGTTCAAACGGACCATGAATGTTGAAACAAAATCCTCCAGCACCCCAAGCACACACTAAGAACAAAGAAAGAGGCAGCATACCACTGGAGCAACTGGACTCACAGTACGTAGTAACACTTAAGCCAAACTCACTTGACTAGATGGACCAAACCTTATTCCAGATGCCTGACCGAAGATCTGTGCCCACTGATGTGCAGCAACTCTTTTCATGACCCTTTCCGGTTCATTACAGAGTACCTGGCATTCCCTTAGGAGCAGAGTCACATAATGTAAGCAAGAAAATGTGGCCCATTGCCAATAGATTATCTCTAGGATCAAAATAAAAATGGTCCAAGCAGGAAAGCTATCCATCTAGGATTTTGCAATAACTACCATTCCTGTTAAAGGATTTAGTGGAAACATTGGAAAACATTAATGAACAGAGATACAATTTCAGCCAAGATTAAAACCCTCAGAAAAAAAAAAAAAGGCAAATGAAAGTGCTTGAAATAAAAGCATGGGATCACTGATGGCAAATTCCTGCAAAAGGATTATGAGAAGAACTAACAAAACAAACAATCCAGAAATTTGAAATAATTTAAAAAAATGATCCAAAGTGAAACAAAGGAAAAGAATGAAAGTGAGTATTCATGAGACATTATTCAAACCACTTAAATCTACCATATGTATAATTAGAAAAAGAGGAATTTACAACATCAGACTTCTTATTAGAAAGGATGCAGAACAGGCATAAAACACAAAAGAAGATAAAACATCTACTTTCAGGGGCGCCTGGGTGGCTCAGTTGGTTAAGCGACTGCCTTCGGCTCAGGTCATGATCCCGGAGACCTGGGATCGAGCCCCACATCGGGCTCTCTGCTCGGCGGGAGGCCTGCTTCTCCCTCTCTCATTCCCTCTGCTTGTGTTCCCTCTCTCGCTGTGTTTCTCTCTGTCAAATAAATAAAATCTTTAAACAAAACAAAACAAAACAAAATATCTACTTATCTACTTTCAGGGCACCTGAGTGGTTCAGTTGGTTAAGTGACTGCCTTTGGCTCAGGTCATGATCCCGAAGACCTGGGATTGAGCCCTGCATCGGGCTCCCTGCTCGGGGCCGGAAGCCTGCTTCTCCCTCTCTCACTCCCCCTGCTTGTGTTCCCTCTCTAGCTGTGTTTCTATCAAATAAATAAATAAGATCTTTTTTAAAAATCTACTTTCATCCTAGAATCCTATTCTAGCAAAAGTATCTTCAAGAATAAAAGGACTTGATGAGACAAAAACAAAAAAAAAAAATAAACACCTTTAAAAATGTATTGTCAAAACGCTGCTACAAGATAAGTTAAAAGACATTTTTCCTTCACAAAGAGTAGGATCCTGGATAGAAACTTGAATCAACACAAACAGGAAAAGAGTGCTTAGTAGAGGTAAAAAGAAAGTAAATATAGAATACCATTTTCCTCCTACTTTTACTTACTTGAAATCATAATGGACTATCTAAAACAATAATTATACTTTCTTGTACTTACATGTAAAATTCAAATTTATGAGAGACACAGCACGAACAAGGACATGGAAGAGGTGGAGTATATTGCTGCAAGTCTTCAACACTATGTGAAATAACACAGTATTATTAAAAGTCCACTATGATATATTAATGTTTTGTGTTAATGAAACCATTAAAATTTAAAAATACTAAGAAATCAATAGTGGAAATAACAGAATCATGATAATCATTGTTTTGCCCATCAAAACAAGGAATAAAAGGGAAAAAGGCAGGTAAAACACTAAAAACTGGAAAAATAAATTTAAATTTGATTAAAAAGCAATCATTTTATATATAATATTCTGAACACCCAAACAGAAACAAATTGTCCAGTTAAATTTTAGAAAACAAAAAAATCTACTATTTAAAATAAATCTACTTAATATATATAAAAATAGGTATTGATAAGAAATTATAAGAAATATTTTAATTTTTATTGATTTATTTGACAGAGGGAGAGAGAACACAGGAGCAGGGGGAGCAGCAGGCAAAGGGAGAAGGAGAGGCAGGCTCCACACTGAGCAGAGCCCAAAGCGGGTCTCAGTCCCAGGACCCTGGAATCATAAACTGAGCCGAAGGCAGATGCTTAACTAAGTGGGCCACCCAGGCACCCCAAGAAAGATGTTTAATGCAAATAGTACTTAGAGGAAAGATGGGTTGGCTGTATTACAACAAACAATGCATACTTCCAAACAAAACGTATTATCAAAGATGAGGAGGGAAAATTCATCAAGAAAAAGAGAAACCATTACGAGAATACAATTTTATTCTATGTAACTATGTATCTTCACAGTTCTTTCAAAGTATATGAAGAAACTCATAGAAACACATACAATCACAGGTAAAGACCTCAATCCCCGCCAAGAGACAGGAATACATGAACACTATTATCAATCAACGTGAACTAATTGAACATCTTAAACAACAGAACACATATTCAAGCCCTCGTGAAACTCTCAGCAAGTGACCCTATTCTGCACCTTAAACAAATAGATTTAAAACCTTGTAAGCAAAAAGAAAACTAAGCAGAATAAGTAATAAAAACTATCCCAGACATTCCCCAGACACTTGAATATTAAAAGCACACTTCTAAATAAGGTTGGGTCAAAGAGAAAGTCACAAGGGAATTAGTAAACATTTGAATTGAATAAAAATAATGAATATTTTTTAAAATATGGGCAATGCAGCCATAGTGCCTACAGTTTATACAGCATATACTTATATTAGAAAAGAAAAATCTCAAATCTAATCCTGTACCTTAAATTGAAGAAAATTAAAATCAAATAAAATTGGAGCTAACATGAATATAAATACAACTAAAAAAAACCACAAGTATGTTAAAGACAGTGATAGACGACTTGTATTCCATAATATAAATAACACTCATAATTTTCCAAACAGAACATAAACCTCCAATTTAAAACCAAAAAATCATAAAAGGACAAAGACTTGCACAGACATGTTTTCAAAGACATGGATAGCAAATAGTTCTGTGAACATCAATATACTCAGGATCCTAAGTCATTGCATACGTGAAAAACAAAACCATAATGAGATATCGCCACACGTCTATTGGAATGGCTCTAAAACAAAAGCCAAGAAAAAAAATCCCTGACAATTACAAGTTCTGGTGAGGATGAGGTACAGTTAGGGCCCTCAGACGTAGTTGTGAGGATGCAAAAAGACAGGACCACCTCGGAAAATATTTTTGCAACATCATATGAAATGAAACATGTACTCGTGTGTGAAACAGCAATCCCACTGTAGGAATTTCCTGTTTCTCCAAGAGAAAATTTTTCCAAGAGAAATGAAGTGAGACTTGCAAACAAAAAACCTATCAGTGCATGTTTTTAGCAGCTTCATAACTGCCACGAATAGGAGAGAAACCACTTGTTAATCAACTGGTGAATGGAGAAAGAAATTATGGTATGACTAAATAGTGATAGAACATTTCACCAATGAAACAAAGTAACTAACACATGCTATAACACTGATGAAACTCCATGACATTAAGTGAAAAAAGTGAAATTCAAAATTGGGGTACATGCACCCAAATGTTTTTAGCAGCAATATCTACAATAGCCAAACTATGGAAAGAGCCTAGAGGTCCATCTACAGATGAATGGATAAAGAAGATGTGATGTGTATATACAATGGAATACTATGCAGCCATCAAAACCCTGAAATCCTGCCCTTTGCAATGACATGGATGGAACTAGAGGGTATTATGCTAAGTGAAATAACTCAATCATAAGAAGATAATTATCATATGATCTTACTGATATGAGGAATTTGAGAAATAAGATGGAGGATCATAAAGGAAGTGAGGGAAAAATGAAACAAGATGAAACCAGAGAGGGAAACAAACTGTAAGAGACTTAATCTCAGGAAACAAACTGAGGGTTGCTGGAGGGGAGAGGGAGAGGAGGAATGGGGTAGCTGGGTGATGGGCAATAGAGAGGTTATGTGCTATGCTGAGTGCTGTGAATTGTGTAAGACTGATGAATCACAGACCTGTACCCCTGAAACAAATACATTATATGTTAACAACAAAAAAAAAGTGAGGTCAACTGTACTAACGCACACAACAATGAAAACCAACTCAATATACAATCTTTGTTTGTAGTTCTAGCTATCCTTAGACCTGGTATACACACTTGACCCCTGAAGAAATGGATTTGAACTGCACAGGTCCACTTATATGTGGATTTTTTCCCCAATAAATATGGTATAGTACTATTTTAAAAAGTCGATGTCCTTGAAGATTTCATTTATCTAACACTCTGTATAAGACAAAACTATAGGTACAGAATTCTTTTCCGTGGTTGCCAGGGAATATGAGTGGACGAAGGGAATGACCACTGACTGGCCCTCAGGAACCTTTTGATGTAATGGAAATATTATCTTCATTATGGTGGTGGTTATGCAAATTATCTGTCTACACTCAAAACTGTACACTGTCAATTTTACTCTAAAAAAATTACTAAAAAGAGAACACGTAGAGAATCTAGGCGGTAGATACACAGATATACAGGTTTTACTGCATAGTTTTCAACTTAGTTCTAGGATCACAAGTTTTCATATGAAATAGTGAAAAACAAAGGTTTTTTTTTTCCCCCAAAAGGAAAATCTTCATGATTTGGAGAAAAAAATATTAAAAGGCAAAAGAATTAAAAGGGAGTTAGCATAAACAAGTTACAAAGTATGTCATTTCCTACTTCAGGGTCATGGGAGCAAGTAACAGACCCCAAATGAGATGCCATATTCTGAAAATATGTTATAAAAATTCATATTTGTATTTACTTTCAAGTTTATGTCCTGTATTTAACCTATGTGATTCCTTTTGATAGAAATAAATGAGGTTAATGGCATTACATTCCAGGCCCAGAAAGTGATATATAGAGCAATTCAGCAACACATACTAGGTCTATAAACCAAGGCCTGTAACTCCAAATCCCATGTCATTTTCTTCTCTATCTTTCTATATTGAAGAATATTCAGAAAGGTGCACACAGTGAAAACCAAATATATACCTAGAGAAATGCACAGAAAACTACAGTTCAATGGATATTCACAGACACCCATATAGCCTGAACAGAGATCCAATATAAGGATATCTCCATCATACCAGTGGTACCTCAGGCTTTTTAAGGGGGATCAGTATAGGAAATGAAGGTTTCATAAAATTTTAATTCTGTGGTGCTATCATCAATATAAATAGCCCTCCTTTTAAGTGTTCTTTAAATAGTCAACTATTTTACCATAATTAAAATGATTACTTGTAAAATATTTATTTGCATATAGCCATTTAGGTTTGAACATAGATATAGATGAAGCAATAGGAAAACATCTCTGCAACAGTATCAAGTGGTTGTCACTTCTCACAAAATTACTAAGAGAGTGTATTTAAGAAGTTATATTGATTGCTTTTAACCATAAGCATGGTTAAAATGCATTGACTAATGGGATTCACTTCACTGGTCAACACAATTTTTAAGATATTTATTAAGCATGACCGAGATGACCTTAATGTTCCTTTCATCTTGACTAGACCTTAGACAGGTATCTTCCTACCTATGGAAAGAAGCCAAGAAATAAACTCATTCATGTGAGGTCCTCCAATAATATTCAATGGGGATAAGAGAGCAACTTTAATAAATGTTCTGTGAAAACTGGATAGCCACATGTGAAAGAATGAAAGTAGACTATTTTATACCATCAACAAAAATTAACTCAAAGACTTAATGAAAGACTTAAACAGGAAACCTGATTCCATACAACTTCTAAAAGAAAATAGGAAACAAACCTTCTGACCTGTCTTACAATGATTTTTTTTTCTCTTTTGGATAGGGCACTTAATACACAAGCTATAACATCATAATTAAACAAGTGGGACTGTATCAAACAAAAAAGCTTCTTCACAGCAAGAAATGATCAACAAATGAAAAATTAACCTACAAAATAGGAGAAAATACTTGCAAACCACATTAATAAGGTGTTAATGTTTAAGATATAGAAGGAACCCCTACAACTCAATAGCAAAAAAAAAAAAGATAATAAAATAAAACCCCACAAATTACCCAATTTAAAAAAAGTGCAAAAGACCTACACAGACATTTCTCTGAATATACTCAAATGGCCAACAGGGTACTCAACATCACTCATTAGGGAAAGGCAAATTAAAACCATAAGGAGTGCTCTCCTCGTGCCTATTACAATGTCTAGCATCAGAGAGATAAGAGCTAACAAATGCTAGTGAAGATGTGGAGAAAATGGAACCCTGACATACTGTTAGTGGGAATGTAAACTGGTGCAGCCACTATGGAAAACAGCATGAAGGTGCCTCAAAAAGTTAAAATTAGAACTCCGCCATCATCTAGCAATTCCAGTTCTGGGTATATATATCCAAAGGAAACAATAACAACAAAAATCCGTATCTTAAAAAGATACCTGCACCCTGGTGTTCATTGCAGCATTTATAATAGCCAAGACCTAGAAACAACCCAAGTATCCATCCATTGATGACATGAAAAGGTGATACACACACACACACACGAGTATTATTCAGCCTCAAGAAGTAAATCCTACTATTTGTGACAAAACAAATGGACTTTGAGGGCATAATGGTAAGTGAAGGCAGTCAGGTTGAGACAAATACACTATGATTTCAGTTGTTCTATGGTAGAATCTGAAAAAAAACAAAACAAAACCCAAGCTCCTAGACGCAGAAAATAAACACAGGTGGGAAAAGCGATGGGGACATCAGTGAAATGGGTGAAGGTGATTAAGAGATACACACTTGCAGTCAGCAGTTTCAGGGATCTCATGTACAATGTGCCAACTCTGGTTAACAAATATTTCAAAGTTGATGATATTAAATTTTTAAATGTTCTTATCCCAAGGAAAGAAAAAACTATAGGAGCTGATGAATGCTAATTAAATTTGTAACCATCTCACATTATAGACATCTATCCAATCATTTTGTCATGAACTTTAGACTTATACAATATTATATGCCAATTATATCTCAGTAAAACTGGAAAAAAATTAAAAAGACCAGGAAACTATCTCTTGGATACAAATTCATTGCAGACGGAGCCCCTGTATCCCAGTATCTGTGGAAGAGTGGAGACCCAGCTTTGCTAACTGCCAATTAACCAACGCAGATGGCAGTCACCATGTCACCAACCCTGCTCCCCCCAAACCCTCCTGTACTTTTCCACTAGCTCACCCAAGTGTTCAACAACTCTCATTTTTGTTGCAGGATAGTTGAGTTTTCTCTCTCCCTGCTACTTCAACAGTCTTCAGGAAAGTTTTTCTTGCCTGTTTAATTCCCTTGGGTGCAATTTTTCTTTGCTAAGCCTCTCCTGTATTCTAGGTGATAAGCCATAATCTCTGACTTTGGATCTACTCAGCTAGATAACTAAGCAAATAAGAACTGTGCTAAGTGCTAAATATTCCCATTACAAATGTGCTGTCAAAAGCAACTGTAACATAGTGTCCCTTCTACCCCTCCCCAACCCCTGGAGTGCTAAAGGCTTTAAGGTAGTCACAGATTAGATGACAAAGCTGAACCATGAAGAAATTAGAGAAAAAAAAGCTTGCCTAGTATACATCCTATGAAGGGAATTCTAAGCAAACAATAGAGCATGAATAGAAGATGGGCACAGAGGTCATGCTATTTGGGGAGCTAGAGGTCAAGAGCTGCTGTAACATAGTGTCCCCATGTTGCCTGAACGGAAGGAGATTGGGGTAGCTGGTAGGCTGACCATGTTCAATCTATGAAAATTCTAAGCAATCCTAAGGAGTTAGGAATGTAGGAATTGCAAAGTGAGCAGAACTAGATCAAAAGTGAGGACACAGAAGTATCTGAATATTCTTGTACTGGCCATGTAAAGGCTGAGGTGCTGGTAGATTGAATCTTCAGCAGGATGTGGGTGGGAGAAAGCCCTCACCTTGCAGACTTCCCTGGTGTAAACACTCTCACTCTGGCTGATGTCAAGCTCCCAGTGGTTTAATAACCAGATTTCAGAATTCCTGGGTATGTAGCAATCGTGTTCTCATGAGCCAGTGCCCTTTGCGTTCGAATACCACTAATGTCAGGGCAAGAGAATACCCTCTGTCCAGGTGAAACGGATAAGGATAGGAACTGAAACAGCATTTGTGGTTACCGACAGGAGGGGAAGACAGGAGGGGAATTCATCAGGGGCATTATAGAAGTAAAGCCAACCATCCATTTGAAAGTTATTATTCACATTGTAAACAGCCTTTTACTTAAGGGCCCTTTAAACAGTCAGCTGTTTAAAAGTCAAATAATGTGTCGGGGGTCAAGTAATGCGCCTATGGTCACCAACGTTTTTATCGGCAAAGCTTGGATTTAAACCCAGTCAGCTCGATGCCAAAACCCCACCTGTAGAATTATGAGCTTGACTCAGGTTCATCTGGAAAATGAGCCTAATAGGGTTGCTCTAACAATTAACAGGATATATATCCAAAGAATCTAAAACAATACATGATACCTGAAAACACAAACGAAAGGACAGCTAGCAGTGATAATATATTAATTACCATCACCCCTGTTTTGCAACACCCCTCATGTTTAGTTGCTTGTGTTTGGAGAAAGATGCAGCAATAAATCAGGAGGTGTTAATACAGAAAGCAAGGAAGAATAACAAGCTGGGAAGAATAACACATGTAAAAAAGTGTGGATTTTGAATTTTCTCTTATAATCCTTTCTCCTCTGAGTATAAATGAAATCTCCTAAAACAAATCTATGTGAATTGGAACATAGCTTCTTTTCTAAACATCACAGTGTGGGATAAGCTTGACTGGTTATGATAAGCTCATCAAACATTCCCTCAGGTTAAAAGCTAAAATAACAGTCCTGTAAACAAACATTTTTTTTCCTATTGTCCTGCTAAAATCAGAAGCACAACTGTGGTTTTGAATTATGCAGGTAATAATTCATAATCCTCAAGTAACTGAGAACTTTTGTTTCCCATGGAATATCTCCCCAAGGGGAAAAGCTCCAACATCCAGCTCTGACCACTGGAAATTATACAACCTGTTATCCAAGGCACATGCTACTGAGTTTGGCATCCGGGCAAAGAGTTAGCTGAACCTCAGGTGACATAAACCTTTTAATCTACACACAAAGTAAGAATCATTTTGGCCACAGTTTTATAACTTATGGTGCTTTGGGCCCACAAATAAATCATTCAGAAGATGGAAAATTTGGCAGAAAAATTTGGACTCTAAAATAGCTTGCAAATTATTTAATTTTAGAAATTCAATAAGTGCTATCAAATGCACATGATGGAGATAAATGTATCTCCTTCAAATTTCACAGTTTGGCACACCAGAGAATACCTGAGTGGCAAGGTCAGCAGAGCTGGGACTGGGTTCACACTTTTGAATTTAAGTCCTTGATAAATAAAGTAACTTCACTCGAAATCAAAACATACATTTATGAACAAGAATCCACAAATAATCTCTTCTGACTGAACAATTTCTAACAATCCTCAATGCAAATTAATGTCCAAGAATGCATGTCACATTACTTATTACAGGAAAATTGCTATGTTACATAATTACATTCTTCTGGCATTCAGTGTTTTTGTTTAATGTTCATTATGCTGTATTGTCCTAAGTTTCAGCCTTGGCCTCTACTCTCCTACTGTGGAAACAGTGAGCTGTTATTTTGTTCTGACCCAAAAAAACGTACTACAGCCTTTGTAATAAAAATTGAATCTGTGTTTTGCATGTAAACATAAAAAGATGTAAATAAATAAATTCTGGCACAAAGGGCAGGTTGAATTTCTTTTCTCAGCAGTGCCTCAAGGGGAAAACAAATATTTGCCCTATCTCTGCAGTGAACTTAGATTCTGTTTTAAAAGGAAAGGGGGTTCACATTATATGAAGATTTTACACAGCATCTGTTTGAAATCTTTTTCCCCTGAACCACCTCAAATTGAAATTTCATTCAAATCAGTGGAGGTGAGCAACCAGTTGCTCTCACACACAGGGCGGCGTGACACTTTCATCTACTTTCTCCATCTTTCCTGCCTCTCTGATCCCGTGGAGTGGATTTCGGCCGAGAGGTTTTTTAAAATATAGCACGTTCACAAAAATTTTGAGGTAGAGTCTGACCAGAAAATCAGGAAAACAATTGAAATAATAATAAAATATTACTCACGGTTTCCCAAAAGTAGAGGCAAGGGCACACGACAGGCAAGCGCGGGGAGGTGAGCTCTGTCTGCAGGCGGCGGGAGCCAGAGGAACTGTGGGCGGAGGGGTTTATTTATTGTGGTTTTCTCGGGTAAGAACAGGTGAGGCAGGGCAAGCTGATTTAGTATTGGCTAGTTTAAATAATTTCAGTGGGCTTTGAGGCAGAGGGGCTATCCCTAGCGGTGCCTAGCCTTGGGGGTTCAGTAGGGAGGTATATAATGGCCGATGGTCTAAAAGCCCAGTTGGCTGCGCATATGGACTCTGGATTGGTTGGTTTTATTTGAAAAATACAACCATCCTCGGGAGGCGGTGTCTTCCCCAGAAGAGAAGGGCGGGGAGGTCAGCGGAGAACAGGGGAAGGGCAGGAGAACAGGGCAAAGTGATCTAAGCATATTATCATCCAGTTTTCCAGAATAAGGCAAGTATGGCACATGCATGCAGGGCAGCTGTTCAATGAGTACGTTTACAAAAGCTACAAGCGGGGTACAAAGGGATGACTTCCTGTCATACAACCGAAGCCTGGAACACGCGTAGCGGGGGCTGTTGGCAGTCCACTCGGAGCCCCTTCACAAGGCAGTTGAACCAGCACCACTGTGAGGATCAGCTGCTGAGGGCTCCCCGCTTTCTCCCCTGGAGATCTACCCTCAGCCCGTGGTGCTCCAACTTGATGTATATCAGAATCACCTGAAGAGCTTGTTAAAAGCCAGATCATTAGGCCGCTCCCTCACCCCGGAGTTTCTGATTCGGCAGTTCTGGGCTAAGGTCCCAGAAACGATCATTTGCAACAAGTTCTCTGGCGATGCCCATGTGCTGGTCTTGGAACCGTACCTACACCGAGAACTGCTCTAGATTGGCAGGAGTCACCCTGCCAAAGTCAAAGACGGGCTGATGGTGGGTGTTAACGTCCAACTACTTGCCTCAAATCAAGATCATCCTGTGCTGCGGTCCATTCTCCAGAGCTCCACAAGAGAACAGGCGGTGGAGGCCGATTCCACATTTTGCCCAGGCTTCTTGCCCTCCCCCTCGCTGCTTCCCTCAGTCCCTTAAGAGTTTCTCCTTAGTAAAGCATGGACACATTACAGACCACCTGGTTTTTGGTTTGAGGAGACCCAACCTAAAACAGACTTCTACTCAAAATATCTTTTTACTACCAAAGCTTCATCTGGGAATTATTTTAGCATTTTATAAAGTTTACCTTCAATATTCTTGTTGATTCTAAAAGCAGTGGTTTTGAGGGTGGTGGGTAGTAGTCAAAATAAACAGTGGGAAAATTGAAGGTCATTGGGGATATTTCTTTGGAGAATGGAAGGCAAAAGGGGAGATTAGTTAGCTTTCCTTGTCAGAGCATCCAAGGTCCACTTACTGATGGTATTTTTCTTATAAGGCAAATTGAAAAGAAATGAGTCTACCTTCTGGCACTTTATACTGTAAGATATTGCCTGAAAATGAATTACATTTTGGGAGAGAATGATTCATGCATTGAGTATTGTGGGTAATATTTTGATATTAAACTAACTCCCCACAGCTGATTTGTTTCAATTAATGAAATGTAATTAAATTATATGCATGAATAAATAAATGAATTAATATGCATTTAATAATCTAAATATATCAGATACCAGGCTAGCCACTTTGTCATATACCATCTATTTAATCCTTATGATTAAGGACTCTAAACAGGTTTTCAGAAAACAAAGAAATTTGGTGTTTTTTAAAAGATAAAGTAGATAAAAGGTACAAACCCATTTACTGTTGCTATTTTCATGTCAATAATATAACACTGCTAATACTGATAAGTGATTTTAATGAACTAATATATTATTAGGGTCATAATTAATGTTAGGAGCGCATGAATAATTAATGTTATGCTTATCAATGCTTTTGGCAAAATAGGGCAAAATGTGGGACTACCTCTCCCTCACCTTATTTCAAGCTTTTGAACAGAATTTACCACATTTAACTCCAACCCCAGAAGGAAAAAGGACAAATATTTTTGACCTGTACTTTCCTATTAGAAGCCAGAACATGTGATGGATGAGGTAGAATAGTATGAAAAAAAAAAATGAGCTGATGCTTCTTAAATTACTACTAAGAACAATTCATGCATTGAATTTATGCAACTCAGGTTCCCAGGCTATGGTTTAAGAAAAATAGTTTGGGTCTCATCAGACTGTTTTAAGATGCAGCCTATTGTAGTGGAATGAGTCTAATATCATGTGTTCAATTTCAGGTTGTTGTGTTATTCTGTTTGACCTGAACCAAATTATAATTGGCCTGGGTCTCAACTTCATTATCTCTGAGTGGGTGATGATGATGTCTAACTTAGTAGTATATTGTGAAGACAAAGTAATATATTTTAGTTTCTATACACCATAGCTAAAATACCACAAGTTCACAACAAATATTCATTTCTCCCACTTTTAATTCTGTCTGTATCTCCTTCTTCTAATTGTCACAGATTATGTGCTCCAGTCAAGCTAAACTACTACCATATGTAAACAACTCCTGTAGGATCTAGCCCTCATACCTCTTTACACCTCATGCTTTTCACCTTAATTGATTTTCTCTGTATTTTTCCCCAGCCTTTCTGAGCTAGCTTCCTTGACTCTCAAATGCACTGTGGTTCATTCCTCCTATGAATATCCAAAGATATGTCTCTCATGACATTTGACCCATTTTGCCATGCATTATTTGTACACACATTATTTCTTAGATGTTACTGGGGAGCTGGGTGGCTCAGGTCATGATGCCAGAGTCCTGGGATCCAACCTGCATCGGGCTCCTTGCCCAGTGGGGAGATTGCTTCTTCCTCTCCTGCTCTCGCTGCTTGAGTACTCTCTCTCAAATAAATAAATAAAATCTTTAAAATGAAAAAAAAAAAAGGGGCACCTGCGTGGCTCAGTGGGTTAAAGCCTCTGCCTTCATCTCAGGTCATGATTTTGGGGTTCTGGGATCAAGGCCTGCATTGGGGTCTCTCTGCTCGGCAGGGAGCCTGCTTCCTCCTCTCTTTCTCTCTCTCTCTACCTGCCTCTCTGCCTACTTGTGATCTCTCTCTGTCAATAAATATATAAAATCTTTTTTAAAAATAAAGGAAAAAAAAAGATGTTATTGGGTGCACTGTTCCATTCTACCCATAGCAGGTGCCTTCTGTATATGTCTCAGTTGAAATTATGACATGAAATAACATGATAACTATACTACTGGGTGTCTGTTTATTTGTCTGCCTCCCACACTATATTATAAGCTCTTGGAAAGGACTCTGCATTGTCTTTCTATGTTTCTTGCTATGTTTTCTATTTCTCTCTGTATTCCTCTACATATTCTATTTCTCTATATTTCACCCCAGTGCTATACTTTCATTGGTACCCCGACTTTTGCAACAATGTGGATGTTCCATTGTAGAGGCATACATAGCCAAGTCCATATTTTATCTTGCCAAATTCAGTGGAAGTTTTAATACATGTAATAATTTAATGGGTAAAATCAGTGGCCACTAACCTGGAAGAGGGCCATTTGATAGCAAACCTACAGACATGATGAGAGAGCTCTTACTGCAGTGTTCTCTATGAGACAATCATATTTTTATGGGGCCATAAGTTATTAGAGCCCAATTGATGTGGAGTCTCCAAGAAGCAACTATAAGTTACAATCAGGTAGAGTTAAAAGTACCCACCAAGTCCTTGGGGTCAGAGCTCCTAGGCCCCGTTCTCTAAGCTAGTGCCTGTCCTACCTTTCTCCTGATTTTCTTCAGTCTCTGAAGCTATTCTTGCTGCCTTCTGCTTAGTGGATCTGATTCTACTTCCCAGTGTACGTATTATTCTCATTTGGCCCTCCTGATTGCTTTATGTTTTTTTCCAGTGTGAGATTGGTGTGATTTTGACCCCATATTGAGGCCTAATGCCACAGTGTTTTCCATTTTTCTTTTTTAGTACTGATCATAGTCTCACTGCTCAATCCTTCTTAGCATTACAACCAAAAGTGATCTTTTTTTTTCCTTGTAAAAATAACCATGTAAAACTATGGACATAGACTATTTCCCTTACTTTTCCAGACATAACAGAACTTACACTGACTTATTTGGGTCCTTGTCATCATCTTGCCACTTCAGGTTCTTAATTTTGTGTGTGACGTTGAGAAAGAGAAGTCTTTTTTAGAGACATCTTAGGGAATAGGGACTCTAGAGGGCTCCTCAGGTCCTCACTGCATATAATTTTAGAAACGGATTCATAGGCAAAATTTTAATCTGCCATATAGAAGCCACGAACAAACATCTGGATGAAATTTTTGAAGACATGCAAACTGTAGCTATGTGTTTTAAGAATCACTCAAAAAGAAGGCATGGGCAATGTTGTCTCAGTTTCCAAAACTGTAATTATGACTCCTCTAACAACACTTAGAAGTAAATGATCAACATGGGTGGACAGATAATAGAACCCACCTTTTGGCAGAAACAAAATCTGAAACCAGAAACTATGTTTGTTTAATTGTTTTTTGTTTTGTTTTAGAGAAATATGAAACATCAAAGTTTTCAATACAAATGTGGATTGCAAAAGACTATTGTACTGCCTGGAAATATGTTGAAGACAAATGTTCACAAGGGTAAGTAGAGAGGTGAGGAATATAACCAGATGTTTCAAGTAAAGAACATCAGTCCACTCAGAGAGAATACATTAGTAGGTTATGTTAACATGAGCTATAGTAAGGTCAGGACCAAGGCCATGCCCCTTGCGGGGGTGGGGGGGAACACCAGAGAAGGGAAGAGGAAGTGAGCAGGAGATGATGCTATCATGCTCAGTGCTAACTTGCATAACCTTTTCATAAACTAAATTTGGACATGCAAGAAAACATCACCAATCCAAAGCAAAATGCTCTTAGACACCCCCACACTCCAACTTCAACATAGTGACCAATTACCAATTTTGGATATTGTATAAGCATGACTTCAAGTGTTCTGGATTGTTGTACTTCCACGGTCTTTCTGAGCTTTGTCTTCATAGACAGATTGTCTGGGTCTCACCTAAACCTATAGCCCTTCTTTAAAAAAAAAAAGATTTTATTTATTTATTTGACAGAGCGAAACACAGCTAGAGAGGGAACACAAGCAGGAAGAGTGAGAAGCAGGTTTCCTGCCAAGCAGGGAGCCCAATGCGGGACTCGATCCTGGGACTCTGGGATCATGACCTGAGCGGAAGACAGTCGCTTAACCAACTGAGCCATCCAGGCGCCTCACCTATATCCTTCTAATAAACATGAACATTCCACTCTCTGAAATTCAAATCACCTTCATGATCACTGGGGAAATGCAAACTACAAGCTATTTTTCTATTTCATCTAATTAGCAAGAATTCATTTTCCCTCTAGATATAAATATGATGTTTGGGTAAAAAATAAAGAAGTCTGTGAGATACATATATATATTTTTTAAGATTTTATTTATTTGACAGAGAGAAACACAGCCAGAGAGGGAACACAAGCAGGGGGAGTGAGAGAGGGAGAAGCAGGCTTCCCACCGAGCAGGGAGCCCGATGTGGGACTCGATCCCAGGTCTCTAGGATCATGACCTGATCTGAAGGCAGTCGCTTAACCAACTGAGCCACCCAGGCTCCCCGAGATACATATTTTTAAGTTATATTTGCATTACAGTTATTTTTGAACTTAATTCCATTTTCAAAGGGAAATAAGGCAACCTGGTTCTGCACTGAAATATTTTCACTTCATGAGTTTATGTGTCCTTATAGACAAGGCTTAAATAATACATGAAAACTTGACTTCACCCTTTGCTTAAAACTTGAAATCAAGATGCATTTTGCTTTCATCTCAAGCATTAGTAGAGGAGGCAAGAAACACCATTTTCTTAACTCTAAAATCCAACTGCATGGCCAATCAAGGCTGATTGATTGAAGATGTCTAAAGAGTGGCAGCCGATATCCTCCTGTCTGCTGACCTTGCGTTTCAGAAGACAGATTAAAACAGGCTGTCTCTTTCTAAATTCAAATAGATTGGGGGGGTGGGGGAATCTTTGTGCCTTGATTAATTATGAGGTTTGTGCTTAATTGATCTCTGACTCATTACTGCAGCTGAATAACTTAGTGACACTGACATGAATACTTGTTTGCAACATGTTAAGTCAAAATAATAGTTCATCTTCAGCTTTAAAACAGAATAACAACTTAATAAGGTGATTAAAACAAACTATACAAAAATTATAAAACAGTTCTGATCAAGCAGTACTCTATTAGATTACCATCATTTAAAAATTATCCATAGCAGTGATTGGTTGCATACATCGTGCATACATCGGTACATTCCATATCCATACACCTAACATATTTGCTGATGACTTTTTCAATATTAAACCTCAACATTATTTTCAATATTTAACATCAGCTTGATAAATACAACAATTCCTGTAGAGCTATTGTGCAATGACTATATGCACTGTAACAACTCAATACTCTTTGGTAAGGTAATGAGTTGTTTGCTACTTCAACACAAGAACTTTGGATGACTATATAATTTGAAATAATTTTTGGTGTCAATTTTTATTATAAAAAGCAATTCTTGGGGTGCCTGGGTGGCTCAGGCTGTTAAGTATCTGCTTCAAGCTTGGGTCATAATCCTAGGGTCCTATATCAGGCTTCCTGCTCAGTGAGGCAGGCCTGCTTGTCCCGCTCCCTCTGCTGCTCCCCCTACTTGTGCTCTCGCTCTGTCAAATAAATTCTTTAAGAAAAAAATAAAAAGCAATTTTCAATTGCTAGTGTTCTTTCATGGCCACAATTTTCCTTTATTTAGAGCAATTTAAAACTATTGCTTTTGGGGCACCTGGGTGGCTCAGTTGGTTAGGCGACTGTCTTTGGCTCAGGTCATGATTCTGGAGACCTGGAATCAAGCCCCACATCGGGCTCTGTGCTTGGCTGGAAACCTGCTTCTCCCTCTTTCACTCCCCCTGCTTGTGTTCCCTCTCTGGCTGTGTTTCTCTCTGTCAAATAAATAAATAAAATCTTTTAAAAAAAAAAGAAAAAAAAACTAATGCTTTCTATCAAATTATACATTCATTGTGAAACTTAGAAGAATATTTCAAATGTATTTGCTTGATAGATTGAGAAATGAATTATCATTGGATGAATTTGTAACCTGAATATAATATATTCATCATTAAATTATGGATTTTGCATGTAAAATAAGAAACATGCAGATAATATACCATGTGACTTTAGACTATTGTTCTCAAATATCACATGGAGTGATTCATCCAGTTCCTATTATTTTATGTTAAGAAAATAGACTTCCTGGGGCGCCTGGGTGGTTCAGTCATTAAACATCTGCTGTCAGCTCAGGTCATGATCCTGGAAGTCCTAGGATCAAGCCCCGCATCGGGCTCCCTGCTCGGCGTGAAGCCTGCTTCTCCCTCTCTCACTCCCCCGGCTTGTGTTCCCTCTCTAGCTGTGTTTCTCTCTATCAAAATAGATAGATAGATAGATAGATAGATAGATAGATAGATAGATAGATAGATAGATAATAGACAGATAGATAGATAAATCTTTCAAAAAAGGAAGAAAATAGAGTTTCCTTATGAGATCCTCAAGAATTGCCAAGAAAAAGTATTCAGATATTCCATGTACTTAATGATGTGTGTGTGTTTGAGAGAGAGAAAGAGAGGAGTTATATTAATTTCTCCACATGTGTGCTCTGTTGTATAGTCATCAGAATAAATTTCATTAAATCTAAAACAGTATCTATTAATTGCAAGGTACATTATTCTATTTACTGACACTAAAGATAAGATCTGCCAATTAAACTGTAGCACAGTACTGAGCTGCCATCAATTATAAGATATTTTAGAGATATAAAATGTGCACAAGAAAGCACATCTTTGACTAGAAGAACTATGGTAACTCCATCCCGCAGGTAACCCTACCATGCTCTTCCCACAGTGATTCTTGTGGCTGATAAGAATATGAATAAGTAACACTATCCTAATGCTCCTCCTACTCCATTCCGTCTCTGTCTCCTCTTGTATGTCATCTTCTTCATTGGTCCTCATGGTTGGAGTGTTCCAAAGTTCAGGCCTCAGACCTCTTTACTGTCTTTCACTCCGTAAGTGATCTTACCTAATCCCTTGCCTTTAAATATCGCCTGTGTGGCAGAAGGATCAATCTTCCATTGTGAGATCATTTCTAACCTCTCTCTGACCAATTACCAGTGTGAGCCTTCCACCAGATACCTAAAAGACAGCCCAAAATTCTGAATCTAAGACAGAGTTATTGACTGCTGCTCCTTCCAGTTCTCCTAAAATCTTAGTAAATGGCACCAGCCATCCAGCAATTTAGACCAACAGTTTAGGAGACTTTCATGATTTGTTTTCTCAAGCCCTTTACTCACTCCTCTCAGGTCTAATTTCAAAATTGGTTCAAAATTGGTTAGCTTTCGGTCACCTCCACCACTCTCACTCGAGTCCTAAGTACCCTCAGCTTTCTCAAGCGCTGCTGCCTCGGACTCTCTGTGGGTCTTTTTCTGCCTCTATGCTTTCCCATTCTCCACAGTGTGGCCAATGGATATTTCTGCAAAGTCAGTGCAATGTTACACTTCTGTTCAAATCCCTTCATTAGCTTCCAAACATAAAAACGTCCGAACTTTTCTCATCTATGGCATATAAAGCCCTACATTATCTGGCTCATGGAGACTTATTAAGATCATTTTCTAGCACGATTTTCTGTGCACAAACACACACAGACGCCTACACACACACTTGTCATGACTCCACTAGACTGTAGGATTCCCAGTTCACGACTGCTACTGGAACTTGGGTTTATCTTATTTGTCCCTTGATAGGCAGTGCTTGAGACACTGACTGGCATAGCATATATTCTAAATAATTCCTTGACTTTTGTCTAGGAATAGATTTTGGTTAGAGAACTGACTGGAAACCTGGTGTTTCTAGATCAGCGCTGTTGACATATTTAACATCCGTATCATTTCCAATATTTGCTCATAAAAGTCCCTAACTAACGTTAAAAACACGCTGTTCCAAATCTCAGGCACTCTTTGGGTGATTGCTTCCCATGCTTGTCAGGCTGGCAGTTGTGAAGGCGGGAAAAATGTCTATGAGACATTCAACTAGATTGCTGTCCAGACTGCTGAACCCAAGGCTAGGAATTTGATGTCAAAGCTCCTCACCGCTGTCTGGTTATCAGGCTTTTGAGCCACAAAATAACTTGTTATGAAATTCATCACAGAATGCTCCGTCCACATCTTGCACCGAGGCAGTTTGTGAAATCTGTCTCTGTGGGGCAGAGGGTCATCTGTCATTTTGAAAGAAGCTTGTGTGAGCTCTGGGACTCTGAAGGGGTTTCTCTAATATGAAATATTTATGTGCGAATGGGGATTGCGTGTGACTTTGGGGCTGTGGAGCAAATTATGGTACTATTTTTGCTGAAAGTCAGAATGTCCTGGCAGTAGATAAAGCCGTCTGGAGTTCTGAATCTGTTCTGGTCACGGGATTTTCTGGCTTCACTGCTCACACCCCATGCTGTCAGCCCCTCCTCCTCGGCTGTAAGCTGAGTAGCCTCCAAAATTAAGGGTAACAAGCAAATCACAGCAAGTAAAGAGACGCCAATTATGAAGACTTTCTGTAATGAAAATGACTATCTCCTTCCCTTGGAAGAAATTATGTCTCTTAATGGTTTGGTGATATTTTGAACTATTTTTACACTGGTAACTGTAATCCTTTTTAACACCATTTATCATAGGTGGGTATGAGGACCTGAAGGTCTGGGGAGATGGGGAACTCGTGACTCTATCTAGGGGTCTCAGGATACTCTTCAGCCAAAGAAAGAAAACAAAAGGTATCTTGAGAATTTCATGGGTTATTACAAGGGCAAGCAAATGGTAAATATTAGTGGAGTAATCAGTATGACAGAAATGACATAGCAAGTCAGAATCACTTCTTAGAACTTCTAGGAAGTTCTAGGCTGAGACTTAAAGAAATTGGAGAAGTAATTGTGTATCAGAAACACTATCTAGTATGAAACTCTCGGATAATGATAGCTAATTCACAAAATTCACAAGAACACACACACACACACACACACACACACAAGTGCCTGGTAAATTGTAAATGACAAAACAATATTTGAAAGTATTTTTTTGTTGTTGTTACTTGTGTTCAGTGGGAATAAATCTCAGTAACTATCGTAGCCTCCAGAGAAATGCTGAACTTCAACTTAAGAAGCAAGCAGCTTGGGGCGTCTGAGTGGCTATGTTGGTAAAGCATCTGCCTTTGGCTCAGGTCGTGATCCCAGAGTTCTAGGATGGAGCCCCGTATCCGGCTCTCTGCCTGAATCTAGATCCCTGCTTGATGGGAAGCCTGTTTCTCCCTCTCTCACTCCCCCTGCTTGTGTTCCCTCTCTAGCTGTGTTTCTCTCTGTCAAATAAATAAATAAATAAAAACATAAAAAAAACAAAAAGAAGAAAGCAGCTAATTGGACACATTCAGATTTAGAACATCAAACATAGTTTACCTCCGTATCTCTCTCTCTCTCTTTCTCTCTCTCTTTTCCTGACAAATACATACATATATACATATTTTTCTCTGTCTCTTCTGGAAAAATAATAAGAGATCATTGGTATATGGTCTGAAGAAGGAAATTTGCTTTGGGTGAGCCCACATGAAAAGATTTAACAATTCAGTTTTAGAATGTATTTAGAAGAATATTTAAACTCTGTAAATGTTTCTAGGAAACATGGACAGCCTGTAGCAATCCTTTACTGCTATATTCCTAGCATGGGGCATATAAAAAGTGACAATATGTGTACCATCCACAGTTGTAAAGAATGAGGCTCCTCACAGCTGGAGACAACTGGTTAGGTGATTAGTGGCACCTAAACCCTGCCAGGCAGCCTAAAAGCTGAGATCAAAATACCGGAACACACTGCTTAGAGATCCCTGGCTTTGGGATCCGATGCATCAGATGCTGGCAGTATCCCTTACTACCTTGGGAAAGTCACCGAATCTCTCTCAAGCTGTACTGCCGCATTTGTGAGACTCAGATGATAATCTTTTCCCCTGGGTACTCTACATGAGGTTGAAATGACATGGTGTGTGTGTGAAAGATGAAAAAGAAAAACAATGCATAAATGTTTGATATTGATACCAAAGACAATTTGAGTTCTTCACTTATTTATCAAGGGTTGGATGCAATTGAGCAACTTGGGCTAGAACTATACTTAAAAATAAAGAAGATCTGTAATGGAAAGTGGTAAAAGCATATTGGGAAGGGTAGAGATGGAAGACAATGCACAGGATTTTATTCACATATTGGTTGCTGAGGTTGTCACCATCCAAATGAGGGTGAAACTTTGCTTTTAAAAATGAAAAAGCAATATTTTCGCATGTTTCTAAAACATAAAATTTCTGCTCTTATGTACTGCCTTATATTTAAATATTTAGGTCTCTGACTGTCAATCCATAATACGCTATGTGGAAATGTTGGGTCAGCATCTGAACCCTGCTCTTTTTCCAGGAGGATGACTGCCAAATCTCCTCTCCAGCCGAAGGATAAAGTAAGGTTTTCTCAAAGAAACAAGTTAAACTTATAATATATTTCATACACTAAAAGTCCCTCATTTATTTTCCCCCGTCAATTACAGTGCTAAGAGCTTTACTGCAGGAGTCAATAAGTAGATTCGTTGAATAAAGAGCCTATTATTTACATCTCTCCTCACTTTTTCTTACAATACCGGCAAAAATAATAAAGGGAGGAGGGAGAAAAGAGGGGGCAGAATCTGTTTAACTTTCTCTCAAGCTGGCCTCGCTGAGAACTCTAGCAGTGGATGGCCTGATGGGTAAGATTGATGAGCGCCATCTCCCTTAGCTGAAGATCAAGTCTTGTCTCATTTGTAATTTTCTCAGTACTGTTGGCTAAGGAAGGACATCCTGAGGTTGAACACACCTGCTTCCTCCTATTCCCAGCAAGAGCAACCTCTAACCAGGAAGACCCTCTTGCCTGATGAGAAGAGAAATCAAAATATGCAGAAAAAACTAAAAGCAACACAGTGCCACAGTGGAGAAGCTGAAGAGAGGACATGGTATTATCATTTCATTTCTAACTTCACAATGATTCATATTTGGATAAAACAAATATGCACTGTCATTACAATGTAGAAACCCTCTTTGGAGGAAGCAGAGTAACATTTTTACTAAATAAAGCAGTGATAAATTAATCATGTCATCAACATAAAACCTTAAGTAGGTGTTTATCATGTTCAGCCTTGGTGTACTATTTTGAATTTGTAATGATGGAAATAACAAGCCATACAACCTATATCCCAAATATATGATATGGCATAGCTTTTAGGTTCTTTAATATAAAATGTATCATACTTTCACTCAACACAATTAGAATAAGGTATGTCGGGGTGCCTTGGTGGCTCAGTCGTTAAGCATCTGCCTTCGGCTCAGGTCATGATCCTGGAGACCTGGGATAGAGCCCTGCATCAGGCTCCCTGCTTGGCATAAAGTCTGCTTCTCCCTCTCTCACTCCCTCTACTCATGTTCCCTCTCTAGCTGTGTTTCTCTCTGTCAAATAAATAAATAAAACATTTTTTAAAAAGAATAATGTATCTACTCACACAAAATTATTGCAAGGAAGAAAACTATCTATGGATTGTAGAAAATGGACTGGGACATGTGACAAGAACAGGATAGGAAATACCTATGCTGTCAAATATTCAGTCCAAGACCAGTGTGATTTTGTTTTTTCGCAAACTCCTGGACCTTCCTTTTCAGGGTGCATTGCATCTCCCTTCCAAGTCACTACAGCATAAATCAAAGTTTATCATTTATACTTCTAACAAGTAGAGAGAAGATGAAGTTCTTGTTTGATGCAGAGAACGTATCAGTGCCTTGCTAAAGATGACCACATCTATTTTTATAGGTGTAAGTGGAAAACAAAACATAGCTTCTAGAGGTGTTATTTTACCAGTTGACATACTTACTGAGAAGGGTTATTTCTTGTCAATTTTCTTAATTTCACATGATTCAAACTTTTTTTTTTTTAATACTTTATCTGCCTTCAAGTTCTATGCACTGGTGAAACACCTATGTTGATATACACTAGAAAGACATTTCCAATGACTATTCTTAATCTTCTTACATCTTCTCCTCCGAACTTCGGTTTCTCTCCTAATTCCACCATAAAACATACTTTTAGATGGATCCTAGAGGAAGCAGTTAGCTCAGAGAAGAGAAGATGAAGAAGGATCTCTGGAAACTAAAAGAGGAATGGGGAGCAGGAAGGAAGAAAAACCAGGCATCCAGAATCACCGCTTTCTTGGGCCATTCAGGATTTTTGCTTAGGCAAGTAAGTATATTTGGGATAAATGACTGTGATTATTTATTTAGTTTAACAGAACAGGTATTCACTCTGAGGAAACTGGCAACCCAAACTGATGGGAACCACACAGTTAGCTGCCTTTGTGAGAAGTTGCATTGTCCAAAGATACAGCGTAGAGGAAGATAAGCAAACCTAGACTCCCTGAAGAGTCTAATCACATAACTGACTTAGAAGCGACTTCAAAGATGCCAGGGAAACAATTTGAAAAGCCTTCCAGTGAGTCAGATCCTGCTGCTAGCAAAAGGTCTTTCAAAGGCTGGCATCTGGGTCCTGAGATTGCCGTTCAGAAGGGGCAGCTGGGACCTCACGTTTAATCTCTGGCGATCATGTGCTCTGGCCATTACTGGAGTGAGGACTGTTGTCTGGATTCACAGTGAAAGCCTATCTTGTGGTTTCACTTCTGAATAAGATTCTTTCATGTGGTCCTTTTAATTCACTTACCATTTTGTGTTGACTTTAGCATATATTTGCTCTGTGCTGTGAATTCAATAAACTCCCTTCTTCACAAAACAGGGGTAAAGTTAAAAACCCAGGCTTTTGCACACATTTGGCTCATAAATCTCATAAAAAAATGAGCTTCACATCCTCTCTTTTTAAACTATTTTGAGACAGCCCTTTCATTATGACAAATCCTCACATTTGTTTTATTCAGAAATTTCATTTACCCATCTTCACATAGCAACTACTATCATGTAGCTATTGGAGACATTTTTAGTCAAGAAAAAGCCTGTTGCATCTGCTGTTCCCTTCCCACGGTAATTCTCCAAACCCTATCCCATGTGGACATGGTCTCCCCTGAAGATGGTTATGTCAGTAACAGAAATACTCATGCTAGTATTTGGGGGGAAAAAAAATGTGTCCTAATCTATTGTAGGCTTGACTAAAGAGGGTACCAAAACTGCTTCCCCAGTCAACCTTCATTTAGCCACCTGTGGAAGTAGCTTGTAGACAACCCAATTCACTCCCTTCTTCCTGCATGGCTCACTACCGCTGTCAACTTCCTTCACTCGCTTCTAATGACTTGTCATACAACACTCTCCCCAACCATCCATAGTCTACTAGACAATTGTATTCACTTGGAATCCCTTCACAGAAGGTGCTACAATTCTCCTTCAAGTGCATGTACCATTAACTGCCTAATATTTCAATGGTCTTCTTCCCAGGTCTCAGTTTTGTTCTTGGCTACAGACCATCCCTTCTTCCCAAATCTCAGTTTGTGGTTTTAACCTATTGTAATGAACCAGTCATGGTCTTGTGATGAGCTACTTTGTGATGAGTCTCACTAGCTTGAGCTTCCTGCAGTAATCTTCATGTAAGTACACACAGTTCAATATAAATCTAACATATAATTGAAAAACTCTGCTTGAACAGGGACACTCTACCTTAGTCCATTAATTTTTTATTGAGAAATTAATTATTATGCCCAAAACTGTAGAGGATTACTGAACTGTAGAGAATGTTGAGAAGATGACTGATTTCTAAGTTGTTTACCAATAAATATCAAAAGTTACAGAATTATAGCCATGGGACATGTAAGTATTATAGTTGTAGGCATTTGTTTATCTCTTGAAACTTGTTTGTAATGTTAACTGAAGTTTCAACTCCAATTTAAAAGGGAAAAAGGGCTGTAGATGTGGTTTTTGTGACCCTTAACTAAAACAAAACCCTTGATATTCTGGCATCCGTGGCTTTCCAAATACTATCATGACCACTTAGACCTGAAGAGAAGCATAATGTGCTGATAGGCCACACCCATTTTTATAGCACATCTCAATTTTGGTGTGCAGCTGATTAAGGAAACAACTTACATACATAACCTACCTGCTATTTAGATTAACCAAATTTTTTATTCTTAAAATATAACTGAATGGTCAAATATAACTAGACAAGTGAGAAAAATCAATAGCATCGATTAGCCAGAACTGTTGACCCAAAAGACCAAAAATCTAAGTGGTAATTCAGGAAATAGAAAAAATTTGAAAAATTCTAACTCATATACAAGACAAATTTATAAGGTAAGAATCAAATGCTATCAAAGGGTAACAAGATAACAGTCAGGGACCAGAAAAGAGTCCTTTGAAATTAACACACACACACACACACACACACACACACACACACACACACAGGTTGAGAGAAATGAACAGAGTGGGGAGGAATTCTGGCAGAAAGAAGAATTGTGAAGACTGATTAAAAGGGAATAGAATCCTGGTTACAGAAGATTAATACAAGAAGTAGAATATACAGCTAATAAAATATCAGAAAAAAGGAGGGGAATATTGTCTAAGAAATAACTGAATTAATTGTGCATAATTGAAGAAAGACAAAAATCTTTAGATTGTATGGATCTCCAGGGCTCTGTTGGGTAAATGAAGAAAATCCCACATGTTGATAAAATCTGAACTCTCAGAGTGCAAAGATGAGAAATAACAAAAGATTGTAAAAAATTTCCAGAGAAACAAGACATGTCTCCAATAAATGTACAAGTAATCGATTTGTACTACACTCTGTGATCACTAATGTGATACATTGGAAAACAGAGGAGTAATATCTTCTGAGCTTTAATAGAAAATGTTTGTCTATCAATATAATACAGCCTGGGTTATTTCATTTAAAGGAGGTAGAGAAGGAGGACTCACGTATGTTTGTATAATTATATATAAAAATACATAATATAAATGCTCAATAGAATCTTGGCTGGTATTGTAGTATTACTATTTGTTTATTTTAAAGATTTTATTTATTTGTTTGAGACAGAGAGAGAGAGCACGGGGGGAAGAAAAGAGGGAGAGGGACAAGCAGACTACATGCTGAGCAGGGAGCCCCACCTAGGGCTCAATCTCAAGACCTTGAGATCACGACCTGAGCTGAAATCAAGAGTCGGTCACTCAACCCACTGAGCGACCCAGGTGCTCCTTGCTGTCTTACTATTTTTAAAAAATGAGCCTTGGTTATTTCACTTATACTCACAGTCTTAATTCCCTTGTTTTTGAAATGGTGACAACACCTGTTTCACCAGCTCATGATATAGTTATGAGAAAGATGTGAAGTCATTCGTTTGAAAACGCTTTAATAACTGTTAAATATGATTCAAAGATAAGTTTCTCACTTCTGTTTCTTATAACTCTCACTGAGACACAAGCCACTCACTCAATATCACTGTTTAATTTCTGGAGAATTCTTAGATATGATGTTTCTTTTGAAATCCTGATCTTTAGACGGTAAGTCTTCTGATCCACTCTGATGCGCTGGGTGCTATGGAATGAAGAGAGAATGCAGAGTGTTCTACAGTGCCCTATTCACTACCCGTGTTGTGTATCAGTAAAAAGTTAGAATTTTGTTTAAAAATTTAGGTTAAAATGAACAAATACTACAGTACCTGCTTGCTTTTGAATCCATATTCCACAGTCTTTTTGCAATGAAGTAAAGAAAATACAGTACTTTCTTGGGTCCCGAGATAAGTCTATGGCCTGAAAGAACTGAGGTGGCTCTCCTTCTCTATGAAACATATGGGGTAACTTGGGAGAATGCACTAGATTCTGGAAACAATGCAGATTGTTTAGTGAACAGTGAAATGTTTTTCCTTATCTTAAACACTTGACACATGCTAGTTCTTAGGCACAAACGCCAGTTTGCTTTACTCAAGCCTGACGGGCAATTTCTCTCTTTACATTTTCTTTCCTGTAAGAAGAATACACACATGCATTGCTTTTTTTTCAGTTTAAGATTTTATTTATTTATTAAGTAAACAAATATTTATTGATAGTATATATTGAGAGGGAACACAAGCAGAGGGAGTGGGAGAGGGAGAAGCAGGCTTCCTGCCAAGCAGGGAGCCTGATGCGGGGCTCAATCCCCAGACCCTGGGATCATGACCTGAGCCGAAGGCAGATGGACTGAGCCACCCAGGCGCCCCTGTATGTATTGCTTTTATTGAAATTTTAATCTACTTCCTGTGAGTACCATATTAGAAGCTTCTATTTGCCCCTAACTTGCCATTCTTATTCACATGAAGATACACTGGTGTGTTTCAGTACATATCCCTTTGGCCATGCCAGTTGCTTTTTGATTATGAATGGATGAAAGTTTCAGATGAATTCCTTTGATTGGAAGAGTGCCAGTGATATATTGCTTTGTCATCAGAACATAATTTCCTTATAGAAATAGTGAGTGGCCACTGAACAATTTTCCTCTGGAGGTCTACAAGAACAATGTAGATTCCAGGAGGTGGCTGAGTAGAAGATGTAGGTAAACTCTTATATGTTGAAAAGCAATCAGAGTAGGTATTAGCTATTATAGATTGTCCATATTGATGAGTGGTTTCTGCATATAAGTGATTTTCTGTGGGAGTCTATGATTATCTACATAGTTTCCTCAAGTAACTTACATTAAATTCCAATTGTCTTTGGGGTTTCAGCAATCCCTAAGAGGAGTGGGTAGATGGGTGTGTGTGTAAGTCCCTTGGAAGAAGTATCATTTAGTCTCTGCCTTCAAATACAGAACCAGGAACATAATACTCTTTGCAATAAAAAAATTCATCTAGGGGTGCCTGAGTGGTTCAGTCAGTTAAGTGGCTGCCGTCAACTCAGATCATGACCCTGGAGTCCTGGATGGGGTCCTGCCTCCGGTCCTGCCTCAGGCGCCCTGCTCAGGAGAAATATGCTTCTCCTTCTGCCTCTCCCTCTGTGGGCTTGTGCTCTCTCTCTGTCTTGTTCACTCTCTCTTTAAACAAAAAAAAAAGATTTTATTTATTATTTGACAGACACAGTGAGAGAGGGAACACAAGCAGAGGGAGTGAGAGGTGGAGAAGCCGGCTTCCTGCTGAGCAGGGAGCCTGAAGTGGGGCTCAATCCCAGGACCCTGTGATCATGACCTGAAAGCAGAAGCTTAATGACTGAGCCACCCAGGTACCACAATAAATAAAATCTTTAAAAAAATATATTGCAGCTATGTTCTTTTCATAAATGGATAGATGGGTCATATTCAAAGGGCTACATTGCTATTCATCTAAGAGAGGATACATTGGCCAGAAGAAGTTACTGTGTAGCTTCATCAGCCATTCATTTTATCAGGTGCTTTTGAAATGTGTATCAATTCTCTCTGCTTGTCTTTGTGCAAAGTGCTTGGGTGCACTTCCGCCTCTCTGGTGGTCACTTCTATTTAAAGATTACAGTGTTTCTTTGTAAGTATACTCTCCTGATCTGTTCCCCATTATCTTTGTGTGACTGATAAGGGATGTTACTTTTTTACCCCTAAGGCCTTTGGAAATAAATAATTTAATTCACATGAATAAATTTCTTACAGGAATACATTAGATAAGCAACTCTCTAATTTAAAGGAAGGTGACTTTACATTAAATTGAATCTGATAAAGTAGTGGGAAAATACATTTTTCAGCTGAATTCTTATGTATCTATTATTAATTCCCTGCTTCCTTATAAACATGTCTGATGCAAATTTAAAATAAAAGACATACAAACAGATGCTAAGACAAGTGTTAAAGAATAAACCAATATTATGTCCATTTCCTAAATTGCACAGATATGTTATTTTTGTTGTTATTGTTTGTTTGTTTTATAGATAGGGAGCATGCTCCTGCAAGGGAGTGGGAGGCAGAGAGAGAAGGAGAAGGAGAGAGAATCTTACAGCATGAGGTTCCATCTAACCACCTTGAGATCATGTCCTGGGTCAAAATCAAGAGTCAGACACTCAACAGACGGAGCCATCCTGGCACCCCACACAGATATGTTCTTAAAAAGCAACTTGGATAGAATACATGAAACTCTTCATGGTAGTTATCTCTGAATCATAGTAATGTCAATAATTTAACTTTGCTTTTTCATAAGTGCTGCCTTAAAAATGTGCAGCGAGGAGCATGCAAGACTTTTATACCAAGATACTATTTTAAAAATGAAAAAAATTTTATTTAAAATTTAAATAAGGAAATTATTTGAAAAAAAAGAAAGCTCACCTAAGCACTACAAAAAATATGGCTGTGTCAAGCCTTGGGGTCCTCTACTACTTAAATATAGAAATCTTAGCATATTAAGATCTGTTTTCTTTTGTTGTTGTTTCCAGATGAGTAGAGTGAGTAGGTGACAAAAAAGTTACATTCTTTTTCCAGTGGCTCAGTGGCTGGATCTAGGATTCCCAAGCTCTGACAAGAGGTTTTCCATAATGGAAGCACCCTCTTGTTGAGGGAGATACCTCTAAGAATATAACAACTTAAGTAAGGAAAAATTCATATTCATGCCTGACCTGTTTTTCCTTTATTCCTCATCCTTCTTAATTTTCAGTCTCAAATAAAACTATCCCTATTTGTCTCCATAACAGCAGATAATACAGTAAATTGAGAAATCACACTTAATAAACCTTAATTATTCCACACATTTTCATCCATTGACCTCTTTGTTTTTTTCCAAGTGTCTAATACAAGTAAAATGATGGGTAATAATTAAATAATGCAGCATACTATGGGAAATAAAGTGTGTGCTGATATGAGTCCTGGAAAAGAGAGGTTATTTAACTTTTCTTGCTGGACCTCTGTGAAGGCTAGACTGCTAAGGTCCCATCTTCTCTCTCATTTCTGCAGAACTTGCCAGGGAAGCAATCTAGCACAGAAATGACAGCACACTCCCCATAGCCTTATTTAACTGACTGAATCAAGATGTTCTTGGGGATTGCACATTCCTGGACTTTTCATTTGCCTCATCTTACAGATTTCCTCCTTAGATGTATGATAATATGAGGGATTGTGTTTTGTTTGGATCACTTTTATTTAAAATATTCTCTCTCTCTTTTTTAACATTCTTGACAAATATATGCACCTTATTGGTAGCTTCTGTATTAGATTGCTAGGGCTGCCAAAACAAGGTCCCATGACCTTCATGGCTTAAATAATGGAAATCTATGGCTCATGGTTCTGGAGATGAGAAGGCCAAGATCAAGGTGTCAGCAGTTGTTTCTTTCCGAGGGCTGTGAGGAAGAATTTGCTCCAAGTCTCTTGCTTTACTTGCTCTTTTGCTGTCAATCGTTCATGTTCCTTGGCTTATAAAAATCTCTAATCTCTGCCTTCCTCTTCACATAGCATTCTCACTGTACATCAGTTTCTCTCCACTTGCCCCTTTTTATCAGGACACAAGTCATACTGGATGATGTATGGTCCACCCTAAACTCAACTTGATTTCATTTCAATGTGATTACCTCTGTAAAAACCTTTTCACATTCTTGTCACATCATGAGATCCTGGGGATGGGGGGGTTGGGGGCGGTTAGGGTGTCAATATATAAAATTTTGAAGCACATGATTCAACCCATAATAGCTTCTGCCTTAAGCCCCAACTGGATTGTGCCTTTCATACTTCTCACCTTCAGAGAAGTGAAGTCCAGAGTCTTTCAGAATCTGGAGGTCAGAGACAATTTGTTATTGCAAGGATGCGGTTCAGAGAGACTGACTGTTCTCCTAAGGATGCCCTCTTTGGTTTTTCTTTTGCCTTCTCTGTTTCCCATTCTTGCCACTGAGAGAAGTTCTGGCATCTTCAGTTCCAGGAAGGCACGTTGCCTTTAGGACTTTTGGGCTCCGCTGCTCGGTGAACCTCAGGGGCAGCTGCTCTGCGTTGGGACCCAGCAACCGCCGTTCATCACGTGAGTGCCAAGGAAGACTATTTATTTCAAACTCTAATTTCCCCTCCCTTGCTGTCACCTTCGAGTTCTTCGGATGAGTTTGACAACCTATTTTCCCTGCAGTTAGATCAAGGTCACTTTGTGGTCTTCCTTATGCGCCATCCCTCATTCCTACCACCATTGCTAACGAGTCTGCCATTTTATGAACAGAGAGAGTAATTTCACCACCTCCCACACCAGCAAGTTCTCAGGCACCCACCTGGGAGAAAAACCAAGTCCAAGTGATTTAAGTGCCATTCACATCCTCATTACAGAAGGCAAGGTATATTTGCTTGGTGAAACAAATACTTTCTTTCCTTCACTCGTCTGCTTTGAATTTCTCATCTCGCTGAAGCTCACACAAACTAACCCTGTGTACTTAATCAGTTAAACACTTCAGTAAGAGTGATAGCAACAAGTGCCAACTATAGACAAGAAGTTCTTTGAATAACACTTTATAGATATTATCTCTCTATTCCAGAAGATCCTCATGAGGGCCTCGTTATTGTTTATTGTTTACATGTTTCACAACAAATTACTAACATTTGTTGAAGGTTTACTATAAACAAGGCACACTTCGAGACCTTTCATGTATCTTAACTTATTTAAGCCTTACCAAAAAACTTATGAAACAGGTTTTATTAGTGTCAGTCTGGGTCTCTGCAAGAAAAGGATGGCTCAAACTGAGAGATTTTAAGGCAGAGCTGTGACAAAGAAATAACACTGAGGTGCCCCGGTCATCTTGAGATGGTGAGATGTATCACTCCGAGAGCCAAAGGGACTAAGGAAGGAAGATAATTGATGGAACCAGAGAGTAGCTGGAGCCCGCATGGGAGCTGGAGCATGATGAAAGGGTCGACTGGGAGGTGCTAAAGTCTGGAAAGGATGAAGATGCTATCGAAGAGTAGACGGGGGAAAGAATGAGAAAATCATCTCTTTTAAAAATGATTTTTCTTAAGATTTTTAAAATTTATTTGACAAAGAGAGGAAGACAGTGAGAGAGGGAACATAAGCAGCGGGATGGGTAGAGGGAGAAACAGGCTTCCCCCTAGTAGAGACCCCAATGCCGGGCTTGATCCCAGGAACCTGGCATCACGACCTGAGCCAAAGGCAGATGCTCAGTGACTGAGCCACCTGGGGACCCCTTAAAGACTGATTCTTTTTATTTTTTTTTAAGATTTTATTTATTTGACAGAGAGAAACACAGCCAGAAGGGGAGCACAAGCAGGGAGATTGAGAGAGGGGGAAGCAGGCTTCCCACCGAGCAGGGAGTTTGATATGGGACTCGATCCCAGGTCTCGGGATCATGACCTGAGCCAAAGGCAGTCGCTCAGCCAACTGAGCAACCCAGATGCCCCTAAAGACTGATTCTTGAGGTTGTGCACATTATTTCTGCTTCTGCCCCACTGATTGGAACTTAGCCTTGATCCCATGTCTAGATGTAAGGGAGCATGAGGATCAAATTCCAGTATTAATTATGGACAGTCATGTAGCTAAATCAAATCTGGAAAGAAAGGATATTTGAAGGCAAAGGGGAATTTCAAGCAACTTTGTTGTTGCCTTAATTTATTCCAATACATTACTGCTCTTAGGATGAATTAGTTTCTTTCCTCTAACACTTACTTCAATAATTCTACTTTGTTCCAATTCTTAAAAAATTCTTCTCTGCTTCCCTGCATAAAATATTTTTCAATATATATACCTCCTGGACTTGTTTACTTTTGATTAGCTTCTTAGCACCTCTCCTGGGTAATTTACCACTAAGGAAAGACACACTAAAGAAGAGATCACCTAAATAATTATAAATAAAAATGCACGTCTGTGTTCATTCTGAGGGCTCAGAAACATCTTAAACCTTTTTCTTTTTCTTTTTTCTTTTCTTTTTTAATCTACTTAGGTACCTTTCACAGGTAAGAGGTACTTGTCAGTAGATATGAGCTTCTGGTGCTGAAGAAAATCAGGGTTTATACCTACTTATGAAATACTTTCCTGAACCCTGGAAGCCAATTTAGCATTTCATGTCACTTTCAAAGTTTTTCTCACTTCAACAAGAGGCACTCCTGTTGTCTGGGATGTTTAGTAATTGAGTTTCTCCAGGAATATGTGACACATTGTGATGTAGTGTAAAAGGATTTTAGAGCTCTCCATTGCCAGACCCTTCATAATCGGCTAAAAATATATCTCGGAGTCCCTTGCCTATGCCTCAGGAGGCCCCGGCAACCTCATATTTCTTAGTCTGATCTTATTTTTGGCCATCAATTTGATTTCTCAGTAACTGGTAGTTCTTGGTCTTTTTTGAATAGCCTCATGTCTATAAATCTTTCTATTTTTTACATTTTCCTCCCAGTCGCTGTTGATCTTAACCCCTAAATTTTTATCACTTGTAGCCTGAATTACAGATGACCTTTTCATTGATCTAGGTCAAGTTTCTATTTAATAAGGCTGGAATGGCCTTGGTCATTTAAAAAAGAATAATAAGCAGTCCTGACTGAAAGGTGGGACAGAGAAATACCCAGGGAGAGGGAGGGAGGAAGGGAAAGAAAAAGAGAGAGAGGAAGTGAGAGAGAAAAAGAGAGAGAGAGAGAGAGAGAGAGAAGAAAAAATCAAACCAAAACAAAACAAAACACATAGACATACACACAAAACAGGGCTTTAAAAGTTGAGGGCTTCACTGCCTGTGTATTTTTCCTTCTTGTTTATAGTCAATCTACTCCACTCCCTGTTTTCTGGAGAAATAGCTGATAACTTGAATCTCTTACTGAGCCACTGTGAATAATCCAAATACTTAATATGGTGAATAAATTATCATTAGAAACAGAAAAAGACTAATGCCTTTTCTGTTGACTTAAATGTACCTTTCCATAATAGCAAAAAGTAAATCACTTATAATTTTATATTTTCTGTGTAATTTTTTGATACTTATGGAATGTTTTAAAACTGCTTTAAAGTGGTGACTGTCTCCTCATATAAAACATGTCTAGTCCTTTCCAGCCTACTTTGAGCCTACAGATTTCATTATGATGCTGGAGAGCATGTAGCAGACATCATTCTAGGCAAAATTTTCTTTTTTCTTTTTTTTTTCTTAAGATTTTATTTATTTGACAGAGAGAAACATAGCTAGAGAGGGAACACAAGCGGCGGAGGGGGAGTGAAAGAAGGAGAAGCAGGCTTCCTGCCAAGCAGGGAGTCCGATGTGGGGCTAGATCCTGGGACTCCAGGATCATAAAGTTTTCTTTTTAAGGGGGTCTCTGATAAATCTGTCAGCTTTGGATTTCATTGTTCAACATGCATGAAACAGGCATTTGAGTGAGTCTATGATAACTCCTATAAGAATGAATCACAGACAGTTTTCACTGTCTGGGAATTTGGACCCAAGGGAAATACACACATGGTTAAAAGATTTCACTGGAGAATGACGATATTTCAACTTACTTCTTTAGACACAATTTTTTTTTTGAAGATTTATCTATTGAGGGGAGAGAGAGAGAGAGAGAGAAAGGAGAGACTAAGCAGGGGGAGGGGCAAAAGGAGAGAGAGATGCGCAGGCTTCCCTCTGAGCGGGGAAGCCAAAAGTAGAAACCAAAAGTAAGCCAATCACATTCGGAGCCAAAATCAAGGGCTGGCCACATAATCGACTGTGCTTTCCAGGTGCCCGTTTAGATACACTTCTTACTGCTTAATATATGAAGCCATAACTTAACAATGCCAAAAGAAAATAAATCTACATGATTCAGAATATTCTGGCAACATGAGAATCATGCTAGATTGGGGTGCCTGGGTGGCTCAGTTTGTTTAGCGTCTGCCTTCAGCTCTGGTCATGACCCCTGGGTCCTGGGATGGAGCCCTGGGACCCAGTCTTGCTTTCTGCTCAGCAGGGAGTCTGCTTCTCCCTCTCCCTTGGCCCTTCCTCCATGCTCCTGCACATGCACACTCTCTCTTTCAAATAAATAAATAAAATATTTAAGGAAAAAAGAAAGAAAATCATGCTAGATTAAGATAATGACAATCGATACAGTTTTTTAAAAGATAGATTTTTGCCTGTGTGCAAAGATAAATGGAATAGGGAACTGAATCAGATATGTAGTTAAAGGGCCTCAATTGGAATTCTTGTTCTATTAGTTATTTAAATATAAGGATGATATTTCAGAGAATTAATGAAGAGTGATACATATATAGTGTGATGTGTTTAACAGCCCCAGCAATAACCACCCCTCCCCCTCAACACCGTTGTTGGGTTGTGTCTCTTGAGTTTGCAGAAACAGAGCTACCCTGTGGCTTCCATTCAATGGGGGGGTCATTAAACAACCACCATGTAGTTGGGCTTAGGTAGGTCTAACAGAGGAATAAAAATATGTCTTGAAAATTTTCTAATTTACAGGACAATCTATAGCAGCTGTTGAGGGAAATGGCATACATCTATAAAACTATTAACAGAGAATATGATCTCTGTCATCACGTCAATTACTACAGTGGGTAGAAAATTAGAAAATACATCAGAGCACTGTGACATGAAAGAAGCTAGAGCACTATTATCCAGACCATGTTCCAAGGTGTCTCAGTAAGAGAATCTAAAAAACACAAATTCCAAGATGAAATATATGTAGGAAATTGGAATGCTATAACTTTGTTTTGGAAATTCAACACATGCCCTTGAGAATTGCTCCAGAGAGATAATCTTTTAATATTTGTGACTTTAATTGTGACTTGAATTGTTACTATCTAAATTATTATATTAAATATTAAATATAGAATTAAGTAGTGTGACTGGAAATACTAGTATCTAAAATGGCATATGCTTGCATTATATAATATATAATATAAATATATATTATATAATGTATCAGATATATATACATATATATCTGACAATATGTAAAATATATATGTGTGTGTATATATACACACATATATATATATAAAACATATTGCCTAGAATATAACATATTGCCTAGAATGCAAAATAAATCTAGGACTTCAAACAAAGGGATCTATTGTTTCCTGGGAAGCCCCCTTGAGTCATTAATCAAGATTCCCTAAGCTTAAGATAGGAGTTTATATTTATTTTAAAATACTATCAAGGAAAATGTGTACTGTTAAGAACTATTTAAAAAAATCCATACTTTCAACTGAACTATAACATGTTTTCTTGCCATAAAATTTCACTTTATACTATCTGAAAGATATATTTTTATGGATTACATATTACTTCTATACATGCATAAAAACATTTGTGAAAAAAATAATTTTTTCCTTTTTTTACTTAAAAATAAATTTTTCCTAAAAAATTCTTCGTATTCAGAGTTTGAAATTTAGAATCCTTTTCTGTCTAGAATCATGAATGTCCACATTTTTCACAAAATATCAACCTATGTTCATTCAAAAGCATTGGCGGCCACAATTTCTTAAAATAATCTAGAAACACTACAGGTCCTTGGAGATGATTCCTAAGGTGGCTTTGCACCTAAATAAAGTTAGCCCACTTGCTTTCTTAATTTGGGAATAAAGCACAAGCCCTCTGCTTGGCCACATGTTCCACTTCAACTCACAGCCTTTTGAGAGTCATGGTATTATCTGTGAGATTCTTTTCGGAGCCACTGACACCCAACCTCCACGGTCCGATCTGCGCTGCACACATGCAGGCAATAACAATCATCACCCCACCACAAGTGAAGACACATTTGATTTCAAGAGATGGTGCCATGTGGGTGGAAATGCATGGCAAATGTAATAATACTCATTCTTCCTTTTAAAGGTCAAGCATGGCATTTGAATGGGGACCTTTCAGCCCTTGATGAAACATTCTGAAATCGTGTATGCAAAGGAATGAAGGCAAATTTCCTTCAGTGAGCTTGACCTCAATGCTTCTGTCCTCTACCCAGTGACAGAGGATTCCTCCTGGGGGAGTCAACATGAGAGTGAGTAATTTGTTTCAGATATTCTCAATACTTATCTCCAGGACTTGCCATTAGCTTAAGGGGGAAAAAAAGCTATTTTTTTAAAGAGCTGATGTGGGGCGCCTGGGTGGCTCAGTTGGTTAAGCGACTGCCTTCGGCTCAGGTCATGATCCTGGAGACCCGGGATCGAACCCCGCATCGGGCTCCCTGCTTGTCAGGAAGCCTGCTTCTCCCTCTCTCACTCCCCCTGCTTATGTTCCCTCTCTGGCTGTGTTTCTCTCTGTCAAATAAATAAAATATTAAAAAAAATAAAAAAATAAAGAGCTGATGTATTATTGTTTAATAATGACACATTTTTCAACTTATATAGAATGCAAATTATATTGACAAAAGTAGAATTAACATTTTCAATTTCTGTACCCTTTCTGTATATAGTGGGTTAAACAAAAGGGACTCCTAAGAAAAAGTTAAAATTATTTTCAACATTTAAAAGATCTACTTCCCAGAAATAGAAATGTACATGACTGTAGCCAACTTCTGTTTCCAAGAGGTTAGAGTAGACTTACTTCTCCCTATTCCTCCCACTAAGTACAACAGAAAATGCTGGACATTATATATATAACAACCATTTGTAGAGGCTAAAAGGTAGAAAGAAACAGGCAGATTGACGGGAAAGTTGCAACCTGAGGAATGCTGCAGTAGTGTGTTCCCTGGATTTTCTCTTGGCCTCATATATCCCATAGTGGGAACAGAAGACACTGACAATCTGGAAATGTCAACAGTTGTGTAGAAGAAACAAAACGAAATGAAACGAAACGAAACCAAACCAAACAAAACCAAACAAAAACAGACCAGAAAAGTTAGTTTTATTTAGCGAAAGGACAGACTTTTAAGAAAATAACTACTTCAGCCATACACTACAGAAAAGAACTGCGCTCCTCACCCCGGCTTACCCAACTTAGCAATGCCTAAATGGTTAGCCTAGACTTCTACTCTCATGGAGTCATAAAAGGTGCCCCACTAACCCCTGGGTTAGGGTCAGAAAAGATTAAGACAAGAGGCCAGACTTCCTATTCCTGTCAGCTAGTAATAAGGCTCCTCCCTACTTATGACATCAGTGTTGACCATGTGGGCACCGTAATGTCACCACCATCTGGCAGTAAGGAGGTGTCCCTCACCTTTACAGGTGGGATGATGTGAAGAAGAGGACTGGTGGACCCCTTTAACTCCCACGACTTCCCTTCCTTCCTTGCAAGCTTCTAAGGGATAGCTCCCATCTCAAGAGGACTTCGTCTCCTGCATCTGTAGTCCTGCCAACTCTCAACACCCTGCCCTCCGGTTCCTCAGTAGCCACTATGCTTTGTCAAGTTTCACACAACACTGACATCAACTATAATAGTATGTGCTTTATCTCTTGGCTGCCTACTGTTACCTGGATTTTATTAAGTTCTGTGACTATATAGCCTGCAATGGCATTTTACTTTTTTTGAGAATGAGTTTTCTCAAATGTTGGTTGTGTTTCATTTAATGTAAAATTCTGAAAAAATATTAGGGGAAAACTTGAGAACGAAAGCTATTTACTAAGGAATACTGAACAGAAAGCTTGAAGGAAACTGGATTTTAAAGGTTCCATAAGTACAACAGTGGCTGCAAACTTCTCATTGACAAGAAGAGAGTAAATTGATAAGTAACTTCGGCCACCATCACAGAGAATGTCTGTCTCTTGAAGAGAAACACCATCCTGGTGGATACACTCTCTATTCTGTGTTCCTCACCCTTGCAGAGGTATAGCTTGTTCCCAGTGCTTCCCTGAGCTGTTAAATTAAGGCAGTAAATTAGATTTGAAAGGACCCCGCAGGTATTTAGATATGGACCAGATTTTTGGAGTATAAGCCAGATTTCTGGAGTGAGCACCATTTTCCACCCGTGGGCTAAGATGGGGTGTAGTTAAATCAGAAGTGAAATGAAAGTCCTGAATCTGGGCTCCATTTCAGGATAGTGACATGGGTGTTTGAATTTCTAAAAGAAACAATTCTGTGATGGCTTGGGCTCCATTTCTTGACATCAGATTGACAGAAGAAGTTATTATTTGTCAGTCTGAGCAAAGCCAGTGTTCAGGGAGGAAGACATTGTGTGGCTTAACTCCCTCTGATTCTCAGCCTCCCACTCAGAGCTGAAGGACCAAAAAGTTTCTTGAGGTTGAAATATGAATAAAGGATTATTGTGGGACAGCCCACAGGATCAGATGTCCATGGAACTATAAAACCTAAGTTAAAGAAAATTATGGATCATTCTATTCTGAGTCTTAAATCTTGAAATGTTTTTTTTCTTCCATAAATTAGTACTGTTATGATATACCCTGTTTTCTTAGGAAATTCCTATTCATTAGGAAAACTCCTTAGAAAATAAATAAACATTGTCTTACTGTTTCATGTTTGATATTTTCCCTTAAAGGAATTGTTGGAGTTGGACTCCTCATCTATTGGGTGGTACTGGGTCCCATAACTGTTACATTCTTTAATGTCATATGTTCCTTTCCTTCACGGCATCCATCATATTCTCAAGGTTATTACATAAATTTTTTACCTGTTTATTGTCTCATGCTTCCAACTTAAATGTTAATTTTATCAGAGGAGATATCACACCTGATCTGTTCATCCTTGACTTTCCAAATATTAACACATAGTAGGCTCATGATGCATTTATTGAATAAGTTAAGGCATGGGTTATTAAGCAAAAATGAAAGTCAGAATTTATGACAAGCTATTAATTTCAGGAATAAATGTATAACTTTGAAATTACTGTGAAATGACTTGAAAAATTACTTGAGATCCTGACCTACCTGGTATTATAGAAACTCACAGAATCCTTAGTGGCATAAGAAATGAAATGTTCCTGCTGAGTGACCACTGTAATCTTTGAATATGCTTTTCAAAAAATGTTCTAAATGGCTTAATAATACTTTCAATTCTTGTATGTAGTTTTAAGAAACTTGTTAAGTTACCTGGATTTAGTCAAAAGAATATTGTTACAATGGCCAAATCTATCTCAGCTGGAATACTTTACTGCAAAGCTACATACACAAAGAGACTTGAATGAAAAGTGACAAGATGCAGAAAACACTGGTTGATTGATCTTTTCCCCCAAATTCACCTAAAACCATGTATCTGTCCTTCTAATGTAGTCTTCAAATCCATCATATAACTTCATAGTAAGAGTTTTAGCCTTATTTGAAAACTCATGGCACTTCTGACAAGTTCCAAAGGGGGGAAAATATATATTCAGGCTAGAATTGGGGAAAAAATGCGATTCTACAGTCTACATATAGCCACAGACACAAAAATATTAACCCATAAAGAATCACTCCCTTGTTTGGGAGAAAATTGCAACTTTTCCTCAAAGTTAGTTTTTCTTTTTTTAAAAGATTTTATTTATTTATCTGACAGAAACACAGCTAGAGAGGGAACACAAGCAGGGGGAGTGGGGGGGAGAAGCGGGCTTCCCACTAAGCAGGGAATCCGATGAGGGGTTCAATACCGGGACTCTGGGATCATGACCTGAGCCAAAGGCAGATGCTTAGTGACTGAGCCACCCAGGTGTCCGTTCCTCAAAGTCAGTTACCAGAAAATCATTCGTGTGTTCCTACATCCCATCGAGATGTATGGTTTATACGTAGATCTTCATGCTGATACCTTCTGATAGACCATTTCTCCCCTCAGGCAACACACTTTCTGTTATTTTTTAAACATTTCTCAACTGATAGTTTTGTTCTGGATGCTGAACGGCTTAACAATCTGACCTATGGTTCTATTAATGTCACATTAAAGCCCCACCTTTACAACTTGAATGACATCATTGCCCAGAAAGGTCTGTTAACATCCCAACATATTACTTTGGGAAGGGTAATCTATTAAATGTGTTCATCAAATTCAGGCCCATGAGCCAAATGTAGCCCACTGTCTATTTTTGTACGTAGAATTTTAATGGAACACAGCCATTCCTGTTCATTTACAAATTGCCTATGGCTGCTTTTGTGTCATGAGGACAGTGCCCAATAGGTTCAACTGAGATCTTATGGCCTCAAAACTAAAAATATTTACAATCTGGCCCCTCACAGAGAAAGCTGACTCTGTATTAAACCATTAATGACAGAACCTGACACTTAACTATACTTCTGAGATTCCACATATTCCGCATCCTAGGGAAAAGGGAGAGTCCAAAAGAACAATGTCTACCAATGCAGTGCTGGGTATGACAACCGGGAATCCTGGGGAGGAGCCCGAGGTACAGGTGATCTCAGGGGGTTAATGAAGAAGGTTAAATCAGTGGGAGTGCACCAAAATCAGCTTCAGCCACTCAATCATTTTGCCAGTCAAGGTCTTACAAAACAAAGGGGTAAAATTAATAACAACAAGGAGGATGACAACAACGAGGCAGGGTCTTTAGTGTCAACGGAGTCATTTTTCATCACTATGGCTGTTTCATGACACCCTGACAACGCACATGCACGACACCCTGGCAACCCGCATGCACGACACCCTGACAACCCGCATGGACGACACCCTGACAACGCACATGCACGACCCCCTGGCAACTCACATGCACGACACCCTGACAACGCACATGCACGACACCCTGGCAACCCACAGGCACGACACCCTGGCAACCCGCATGCACGACACCCTGGCAATGCACGTGCACGACACCCTGGCAACCCGCATGCACGACACCCTGGCAACCCGCATGCACGACACCCTGGCAACGCACATGCACTTCTACAGGAAGAACAACAGCAACAGTATATCAAAAGAATTACACCGCTGGGTTGTCTGTTGAAGGAAATAAGATGCAAAATTTTTTAAAAACTGATTTAAAAAGTTAAGCTACCATTATTTTACATTTGGGCATCACACATTTTATTAGCTTATGCAAAGTCATACAAAATTTAAGTTAAAGAACTGCTTTAGTATTATAACATCTTAATAAACCATCTGAAGGATGTTCTAGAGTTTTATCATAAAATTTAATAATCCATAAGAATAGCATTTTCTGATGTCATCAACATATAAAAACTTAAGGAAAGCGAGTTCAAATATGTGATCTCATTGTAAACACCCAGACTAAAATCCAGTGATCAGCTGGAAATTTCTATCTCCTTTCAGGGGAAATATAAGCATATGTCTATAATGAAGAGTTATTATTGTTGTTGTTGTTGTTGTTGTTGTTACCAAATACACAGAAGGAAAGCATTCCTCACCTTTCTGTCTGCCTCCTGGGAAAAGAAAAGACAAATTCAAAAATCAAAATAACAAACCAACTATGTACGGATTAGTAGTTTTAGATGATTGGCAAGAATTCCTGGAACTGAGACACATGTCATCCCAGAGGAATGCCATTATGGTGACAGCAGGTACATGTGCTGTGACTCGGCAGGAAGATGGAAGGGCTACAGCAGTTAGCCAACAAAACGTGACACACACCAGCCTTTAGCCAAGATGGGTGAATAATATCAGTTTAACTTCTGGCCACAAACAACTAAAAGCTGGCTAAATATTCAAAAACAAAGATTTTAAGGTATTGGACATTAGGGAGTGCAGAACAGTTATTTCTAAGAGGGGCAAACAAAAGAAATAAGCCCTAGGACTGCCTACTTGATGGCGTTGGGAGACTTTCCTTTATGTAACACTAGGATCCTCAAAGATCTTTAGAGTGTGACTGGGATAGCCAGGCTGTAGGGTATTGTGTTTTGAGCTTTGGTTTATACCGCAGAAAAGAGTTTTGCAAAGAAGTTATACAAATTCAGACTCATAGCAATGCTGTCAGTGTATGAGAGGATTTTTTTTCCCATCATGATTTGGATGTGCATTTCCCTAATGACTAATGTCATTCAGATTTTTTCAAATTTTTATTGGCTATTTGAATATCTTTTTTCGTAAAACATCTCTAAGTCTTATACATATATTTTTCTATTGGTTTGAATGGTTCTTTTTTTAAGTCATTTGCAGGAAGTTTTGTATAGTTTACATCTGAATGATGTGTTCTTTCTATTGCAAACATCTTTTCCTCTTTGGCTTGCTGTTTTATTCTTTCGATGGTGTCTGTTGATCAACAGAGTTGATCATTTTATTAACATCCAATTTGTCATGAATGTTTGCTGCTTAATATTTTTTTAGATTCTGTTCAAGAAATATTTACTTATATATACAGTGAGAGATGTTAAAATGATTATCTCAAAAACAGAAATTAGTAAGGATACAGAAGTGTTCAACAACCCAACTAATAAGTTGATGTGATGGACTTGTGCCAAAGAATGAATGGGAAAAAAAAAACAAACCCTCTTTTCATCACATATTCTTTGGGTCTCTTTCCTGATGGCTGGCTAATACAAATAATACTGTCAGTAAGTTTGGGTTTTCAACCACATCTCCTGGTGGTATACATCCATTGGTTACAAGACTATAATCCAAGTCATAGCAGGTAATAGTTTTATTGTGTTTTCCTAGTGTATAACATTAATTGCCACCTTTTTCACTGCCAGAATTCTACCAGTATCACTCCATACCTACAACATCGGAATTGAGTTATCATCCTACAGTAACACAAGAAACCAAAAATCTCAGTGGGTTAACATGACAAAAATGTATTTCATGCTGGTGAGACATAATAATGCAATTAAACATTGACTCATGGTCATCAACGACACACGGGAATCCAGTACAGTATAAGCTTCATGCCAACCGGAAAGAACTGGAAATATTTTCTGAAATAGCATTACTGACCAGTGCATACAAAGGATACATGAAAAACTTAGCAAGTAATAGCTTATGTAATGTATCACTAGAAATATTCAAAGATCTGAATCACATGGAATAGACCAAAAGTCTCCTAAATTTAAAAGTAAGAAATCAACAACAGAAAGCTAACATCCACTCCCACAAGACATTTGGAGTAAAGGTAATCATGCACAATCTTCCAAATAAGTAATGGACCAAAAAAGAAGTGATAATAAGGGTGCCTGGGTGGCTTAGTTAGTTAAGCGACTGCCTTCGGCTCAGGTCATGATACCAGAGACCCAGGATCGAGCCCCACATTGGGCTCCCTGCTCGGCGGGAGGCCTGCTTCTCTCTCTCTCTCTCTCTCTCTCACTCCCCCTGCTTGTGTTCCCTCTCTGGCTGTGTTTCTCTCTGTCAAATAAATAAAAAAATCTTTAATAAATAAATAAATAAATAAATAAATAAATAAATAAATAAATAAATAAATGTCTTTAAAAAAAAGAAGTTATAATAGAGACTAAGACATATTTAGAACTAAATTAATAAATTATCTAAATTAATGAAAACCCAATGTGTCCAAACCTATTAAATGTGGATAAAGTGGCAGTTTCACAAAACTCTTGGTCTTACAAATTTATAACAGAAAATAATAAATATGAAGAATTAATCTTTTTTTAAAAGATTTTCTTTATTCATTTGAAAGAGAGAGAGTCCATGAGCAGAGGGAGGGGCAGAGGGAGAGGGAGAAGCAGACTCCCTGATAAGCAGGGAGCCCCACGTGGGGCTTGACCTCAGGACCCAGAGATAATGACCAGAGCCAAAGGTAGCCACCCAACCAACTGAGCCACCCCAGGCATCTTGGAGGATTAATCTTAACCAAGAAATTAGGAAAGAGAAAATAGTGTAAACCTAAAGAAGGTAATTAAAACAAAATGCAAAATAAGAGCAAAAATAAATAGAAAATAAATGAAAAAACAATTTTGTGTAGAAAGAAGAAATGAAGCAAGTTGCTAAAAGATACAGAGAATATATTATGATACCATTTATGCATATTTATACTCTTTCAGTAGTAATTCATATTATTTATAAACACATACAAATGCAGTAAAACCTTTAAGCTTGCCTGAAAATGATACACATCATGTTTAGGGTAGAACTCGAGGAACATGCAAGAAGAGGAAGTGTTTGAATGTATCACTTGCTCAGCTACAGCCTGAAGAAGGATGACAACATGATGTTATGAGCTTTAGAAGCCTTTTTCATGAATTGGGAGCATCCCAAAAAATACAGGTATACAGCCTCATTTGGAACAAGAAGAAAATTCATTCAACCCAAAGACTGTCAGACATTTGGCCTTTGTGTTGATGAGAAGAAGAAAAAAATTAAACATCTATAGTCTGTAAATCGGCCCACCTTAATGGAAGGCATTCGCTAGCAGAGCAGAGCACCAAGAAAGGTTTTTGCCAAATGAAGCATTATCTCAGAAAGAGCTCTGCTCAAGGTAATTTACAAGAAAGAGGGAAGGCTTACTTAAAGCTATCTCTTCGGACTGTATGGAATCAAGTCAAATCAATTTCACAGCTCTTTTAAATTTTATTGATGTTTTTTCAGCTTTTGTATGCCATAGAGTTGAAATAACAAAAATATCTCTGAGATGTCTCAATTTTGACTCCATTTAAAGCTCAATTTTTATCTTCTTGATTTCTTCTTTTAAGGAAAAAAAAGTTTTCTTCCATTTCAGACACTCTTAATATAACAGTAGAAATAATTGTACTAAAGTCTATTCTGAGAACGTTTGATATTTAACTCGAGTGTGGGCAGAAAGCCAAGGGACTGGTTCTTCCTGTGTGCAGTTGATGGTGATTATAATATCTGGTGCTTGTGTTTAGGGTGGTGAGTGAAGCGGAAGGGAGGCCTCTACATGTTGTCTGTGCAACAGCTGTGTTTGGGAGAGTTCTGGTACATTCTGTGGTGGGGTCTCTCACCAATCCTGCTCCGCTCTAGGTCTTGGGACCAGGTCAGTTTGCAGCCCAAAGTTGTTCTCTTATCTATTAACGTTACACAGTCATTGCCTTGCAACTGATATTCCATTCATTTTCCTTCATTCATAGTTTTAGGGTATTTTCAGGTAATAATTATATTTCTTTTAGCTATAAAACAACATTTTACTTCATCACAGCCTACCTCACTAAACCATAGTTGATGAGGGCTTTGACATCCTCATTCATTTCCTGTAGAATCAAATCTCAGAGAAGCAAAAGTGTTCATTTCCAAAGTTTGATTGCCACTTCTCCAAGCAAAGACCCATGTTACTTTGTAATATTGATATTTTTCTATGCTTTTAACATGTGTATCTACATTCTAATTTCCCCACTCCCTTCAGTGCTAATGTTTATATTTCATCTACTTGTTTTTTCCTAATTAAAAAACACAACTTTTGTTTCATTTTTCCTACATGGATTTATAGTTTCATATGATTGCAATAATAGAATATCAACAATGTCATGCTTTTAGCTTATTAAGATTATATGTTAAATATTTTCCAGTGTTTTATGTTGCTTTAATAAAACGAAGTACCCAATGGTCCATTGAGTTTTTATATAATTACTTAACTATTCCTCTATTTTGGAACATATGGATGATTTATAAATTATGCTATTACATTAAGCTTTTCAGAAAATACATATATTCTCTTAATTGATTTTTTCCTTTTCTTTTAATGAGTTTTCTTAGAATAAATGTCAAGAATGGAATTATTTGATTAATAATATAAACATTTAAATAACTTCTGATATATATTTTATCATTATTAAAACTAGTATTTTAATTATCAAACACTTAAAATTTAAAACTATGAAAATAATAAAATTGATACCTAATGTACATCACTGATATTTTATTTAACAAATTATAACATTTTGCATAGTTAATTCAGAAATCTTTTTATTTATTTATTTAAGATTTTATTTATTTATTTGACACAGAGAGGCACAGTGAGAGAGGGAACACAAGCAGGGGGAGTGGGAGAGGGAGAAGCAGGGTCCGCATCAAGCAGGGAGCCCAACGAGGGGCTTGATTCCAGGACCCGAGGATAGTGATCCTAGCAAAAAGGAGACACTTAAGATGAACCACCCAGGCGCCCCTCCTTTTCTCTTTTAAAATAAAATGTTAGAGACCATAGGCTTGATTCTGTTAATAAAAATTAATCTATCAGCTCTTTACTAAGAGAGTGATCTTAGCTAGCTATAGCTTCTCTTCAGTTAATGTTGCAAATTGAAGGAAAACCAACAACTTGTGCTGGGAAATACCTTTGTTACTACCCACTGTACCACTAGATAGAAGAGTTGTCCCATAATGCAAAATCCTTGTAGCTAATGCATCACTTGCATCATGCAGTCATATACTTACTTGCTTGAGATTCTATTGTTGTTGGTATCTCTTTGGATAGAATCTTTCTGACCAGAATATTTTCTAGTATTCCAATCATTTTTTTATGTGGTAGTTTCATGCATTCCAGTAAACAGGAGATTTATATTTCCTCTTTGGATAATGAAGAAAAAACTTAGATTTTCCTTCCTATGTAAAGAAAAACCCAGTTCTATGTCTTTCTTCCCTGAGAATCTCCTTTTCTCCTCACATAGAACATTTCTGACACTTCTGGTCACCAGATGTGTGGGGTTTTCTGTGCCGTGCAATGAGCAAAACTCCAATATAGAGTTTTCAGTTCTGACACTCTATACCTGGAGATACCATCAGATCTCACAAGGAGGGGCTTTGTAGCACAAGACTGGCGCCTACCCTCACCTAACATGCCAGTTACCCCTAGGTTTCTGAGGCCTCCAACCACCTCCTATTCAGGTTTGGTGAATTTGCCAGAGCCGCTAACAGAACTCAGGGAAGCACTTACTTAATGTTTTTCATTTCATTAAAGGATATGATAACAGATACAGATGGAGAGCTACATAGGGTGAAATCTGTAAGAGTCCTGAGTGCAGGATCTGGGGAGCAGCACCCTCCCAGTGCGGATGTGCTGGCCAGGCTGGAAGCTTTCCAATTCCCTGCCCATTGTGATTTCATGGAGGCTCCCTTCTGTGGCCACCATCAACAATGAGCTCCACTTCCGGCCTCATCAGCTCTCTGGAGGATAGATGGCAAAGCTGAAAATTCCAAGTTTCTAATCATAGCTTGGTCTTCCTGCAGATCAACCTCCCTTCAGGAGCCCACCAAGAGTTACCTCAACAGAGGAAAAGATGCTCCTAGTCCTGTTAGAAATTTATAAGTGTTTCAGGAGCCCCATGTCAGGAATGGAGTCAGAGACAAATACTGTTAGAGCAGATGCACTGAGTGTTCTTAGCTCACTTGGGAAATTACAAGGGCTTTAGGATCCCTGCCAGGAACTGGGGACAGGGACCAACACAGACATGTATTTTTTTCTATTATCTCACAGATACTAACTTCAACTACTTGAAATGATTAACCTTTTATAAATTGTATCTGAGAGGAGGTGAGGGAAATAATAAATAAAAGACACAATAGGTTTAGTGTGTTTGATGAGGCCTTATCATTTATACTGGGATGTGATCCCCAATAGACTGACATTTCCATGTCCATAAAAACAAACGAGAACCAAAAAGCAAGTGTAGGGACACATTTAGTAAATTTCTGCAGCTGACTCTTTCCCATTACTGGTGTATTCCCTTATTCATTTGTGTACATACAAAGTCAATGGTTCTGTCAGCAATGGATAGTTAGATACTTAATTATTCAATACGGTTTCACATTTGAGTGTCAATAAACATTCCTGCCAATTTCTAGAGATCGCTTTTTGAAGAGAAAATGTGATGAAAATACTATGTATGGGCAAGATGCGATTTCAGCGAACCCTCCCTTCTCATGGCTAATGGAGTACAGTGATAGCAGAGAGAATCCAGGACACGGGGATAATCCTATGTCAGATAGATTTGACTTGAAGAATATCATATTTTCTAAAGCAGATTTCCTTTTCTGGTTCAGCTGGGTTGAGGCTAACAATCAAATGTGTTGGTTTTTCCTTGGAGAGTGAAAGCTAACTTTGGGTGCTGGAGTAAATGAACTTGTCTCTGCTCTGTCTGTGGTTCCCTGTCCACAGAATTCATGGGCTGTATTTGTTCACAAATGCTGTTCAAAATATATTAGAGGATAGTAATTTTCATTAACTTCATTGTTCTTAATTCATTTTAAAGCACTTCCAAAATGATCTCACTTGAACCTTTCAATTAATTAGTGAGAATTTAAATTTGGCATTAAAAAAGAAAGAATTAGGGGCGCCTGGGTGGCTCAGTTGGTTAAGCGACTGCCTTTGGCTCAGGTCATGATCCTGGAGACTCGGGATCGAGCCCCATGTCGGGCTTCCTGCTCAGCAGGAGGCCTGCTTCTGCCTCTCTCACTCCCTCTGCTTGTGTTCCCTCTCTGGCTGTGTTTCTCTCTGTCAAATAAATAAATAAAATCTTAAAAAAAAAAAGAAAGAAACAATTAGATAAAAATTTTAGCATATGTAATGGCCTTAAAAAAATCACTTTTTGGGGGGTACCTGGGTGGCCCAATTGGTTAAACGACTGCCTTCAGCTCAGGTCATGATCCTGGAGACCGGGGATGGAGCCCCACATCGGGCTTTCTGCTTGGTGGGAAGCCTGCTTCTCCCCCTCTCAGTCCCTCTGCTTGTGTTCCCTCTCTAGTTGTGTTTCTCTCTGTCAAATAAATAAATAAAATCTTTTAAAAAAATCACCTTTTTGTATGTAGTAATGCCACTTTTTTATTCTAGAGAATTATTCCAAGGATGATTCTAGTAATGATCACCAAATTACATGGCATTTTTAACATTTTATGTACTCTGAGAGTTTGATCATTTCTACTGTAGGACTTGTCAACTTTCTGCTTGTCAGCACTCAGTCATTTTATTATACAAAAAGGGTAATATCCTTGTCAGATGCCCATTTTTCAAACTCGTAGGAACGCCATGATTTAGTCTCCTATAGGGAAAAGCATAATTGCCTACTCCACTACTCCACTAATCATGCCTCCCATGTCTTTTCCCTGTGCTGTGCCATTTTGGAATCCTATCACCCATTAGATACCCTGATTCCCCAGAAGAATCTCTCACAGCCTCTGGGCAATAGAGGACAGGAATCATTGAACTTCCCAAAGTTCAGATGCCTCCCTTATTAAAGCACTCCTTACCACCTTATAACAATTTAAATTCTTTTCTAGGCTGACTTTGTAAAAATAAAAAGATTTTTCATTCTTAGGCATTACAAAATGAATCCATTTTAACCTTCCCAACTCCTAAAGGCTTCTGAGTCCTTCAATACATGTCAAAAAATGTACAACATCTCTCCTTCATTTTCTATAGGCTGTTTTTGTGCTTAAGCTTCAAGAAACCATTCTGTAAAATTATTAGATCCATCTATTCATATTTATGCCAATATTTTGAATCCAGAATCATGGACAAATACTCTCATATGAATGAATTTTCTTCTATTTAGATTTCTTTTTTGTATCCTCTGCTCTAACATGTTCAAGGCCATGGTCATGTATATTTATGCCAATATTTTGAATCCAGAATCATGGACAAATACTCTCATATGAATGAATTTTCTTCTATTTAGATTTCTTTTTTGTATCCTCTGCTCTAACATGTTCAAGGCCATGGTCATGTATATTCACTCAGCAGCTGCTGATTCATATTTTCCAGGTGTCCCTTCCTTTCACACATTTATAGAATTTCTTTCTCATCCACTTGGGATATGCTAAAATCGTATTCTATTTATTGGCCTGGAAACAATAAATGGTGTGAATTTTGGGAGAATGGCAACATTTTACTAGACACTGGAGGTCTTTGCATGGTTTCCATGTTGAATTCAGAGAATCAATAGTCTGGGGTTCATCCATTCAAAATTTCCCATTCTAACCAACTTCATTACTATGATGCTGGTATTGACATCAAAGATCTTTGGGGACTGCTCTTTTATTATCTGTGGAGGCCCTGACACCCATATGATCATAATCTGGCCTGACTTTAATCATCATCTGCTATGTGTCCAAAGTATATTGGAATCTAAACCATAGAAGTTTTCTACCTTTCATAGAATCCCTTATGTTAGCTTCATTGATCCTATAATTTTGTTTTACAAGCTCTCCGATTTCATTAAAACGGATATCTGCAACCACAACCTTCATAATTAGCATTGTCTCCATAGTGATTAAGTCATGTGCCCACCTGATCTCCTTAAGCCTTAGATTCCACTTGCACCTCATCAAAATTAACCCAAAGGTCAAAATTTCAGTAACTGTGGTGTCACTTCATGTCAGGGGTTACAATCGTCTCACTTACCAAAGACAGGTGAGCAATCCAGCACTGAAATCTCACTCTGATATCTACATTTGTGGGATACTCCTAATACAAACTGTCTTGCCCAGATTCCTTTAAGTGTTAAATCTGAGGTTAAGATTATGAGCTGCAGCTTTATGTGGAAAAGTAATCGTGGGGTTGCTAAGAGCAGCAGGTAAGGGTGAGGAAAAGAAAGAGTGAGTTGGGGAAGAGAAAAAAGAAAAAACAAATGGGTGTATTACCGACCCAACCATAGCTTCAAAAATATGACACAGTTTCTAGGCCGTGAGGGTTATATTCAAGACAGACATGTGAACCTAACTTGGCTTGAACAGTTTTCCAGGAAGCAGAAATAAGAGGAATTGATTATTCATTTCTCTCATCTGCCTTTGATTCCCAAAATGGGCCATCTTTCCAAGACTTCTGGGTTATGTTACACAAGCCTCTGGGAAACTGAGTTGGGAAAACTAGGTCCCATGAGCTGGTAGTTTTCAGCTAACTCAGGAAGTGCTACAAGGAGCCAGAGACTGGGTTATATGGCCAAGGTGTACTTCATAGTCACAGGTATTAGGAGAAGAGATGAAGACAGTAATAATAAGGGATTTTCATCTATGCAAGATCTTGAAAAGACAGAGATGACCTATCTGGAGAGATATATTAAATTCATTTTGGTTCATTATTATTTTTCCCAAATCTCCTTAAATTCATTTTTAACTTCTTATATTATCTATATATCATGCAAATCATTGAATCAATTTTAATGAAACAGAATATATAGCACAAATTTTAGATGTCTTGAATTTGAAGCAAATGAATTATGAAGTATGGGTAGACATCTAGTTGAAGATTTCTGATATATAAGATGAAAATTCAAAGCCTGAGATCAGAGCAGAATATACAGATTTGAGAGTCAGAAGTTGAAGATGTGAATCTGAATGAAACTGATGAAAGAGATATCACAGAAAGATAGGGGAAAACTGCCAAAGGCTAAAACTGTGTATTTTAGTGTATTTGGATATATGGATTTGCATAAATACCTCTTCAAATTTATAGAGGTCTGAGGACATGCAGTAAAACTAATGTGAATAGTAGAGGAAACATTAGCACAAGTATTATTTTATTTACTTATTACCACATATCTAAAAAACAAGTTTTAATGTGATAAGTGCCATGTATTGCCTCTGAAAATATCCATTCCACTGCCTTTTAGGCAGAGAGTTTAGAAATCAAAAAACTAATTTTCAAGGTTTCCTTAATTTTGACTACTGGATATAGATTAAGTTTCACCAGTTAGTTATACTGGCCTGAAGTTTAAAAGACTCAAGTATGCTAGAGATGATTGTTCTGGTGATATGACTGTGAAGTATAACACAAATGCTGAGATCTGGAGATTTGGAAATAATCATGGTGACTGAATTCATTGATTCAGTGTATAGTGAGCCAAACTCATCATGGGAATCTCTCATTTTTCTTTTTCATAATTATACCCCTTTGTTTCACTCCCACTCATTCCTTAACTCTACAACCACTGATGTGTTTTCCATTTCTGAATTTCCATTCTGAAATTTTTTCTCATTTCAGTTATTCTATTGTTGGCTAGGGCTACCATAACCAAGCATCACAGACTGGGTCGTTAAAAAAAACAACTTATTTCCTCATGGTTCTAAAGGCTAGACAAGGAGTCAACAGGATGGTTGCTTCTGAGGTCTTCTCTTCTTGACTTTTAGATGGCCATCTTCTCCTTATATCTTCATGTGTTCTTCCTTGTATATTTGTGTAATAACGTCCTCTTCCTATAAGGGCAGCAGTCATATTGGCTTAGGGTCCATTCTAATGACCTCATTTTACTTCAATTACCTCTTTAAGGACTCTTTTTCCACTCCAAGGTACTAAGGGTCAGGACTTCAACAGATAGATTTGGGCTGGGGAATAATTCAGCCCATAATAGTTATCTAAATAGAATCATACAGTATGTTATCTTTGGGATTGGATTTTTTTACTCAGCATAATTCTCTGGAGATTTATTCAGGTTGCTGTGTGTTAAACAGCTTGTTTCTTTTATTGCTAAGCAATATTTCATGGTATGCATATACAACTTTCTTTACTCATTCATTCCCTGAAGAACATCAAGGTTGTTACCAGTTTTTGACTGCTTTGAACAAAGCTGTTATAAACATTCATGCACATATTTTTGCATAAACATGAGTTTTCATTTCTGTGGGATAAATGCTCAAGAGTGCAACTTCTGTTTTATATGGTAATCCCCTGTTTCAATTCTTAAGAAAATGACAAAATGTTATTTTAGAGTGGCTGGATAATTTATATGGTTATATGGGAATGACCTCGTTCTCTGCATCCTCACTAGCATTTGGTGTTGTCACTTTTTTCTTTTAGCCATTCTGATTGATGTGTAGTGATATCTAATAGTGATTTTAATTTGCATTTCTGTAATGGCTAATGGTAATAAATGGCTTTTTCATGCACTCATTTTCTTTATAAATATATTTATAAAAATCTTTTATTTTTGTTATCAGTGTTGTTTAGTTTTCAGTGTTTAGGCGCTGTTAATGTTCTGTTTCACCTATACCAAAGTAATTCCCTTTTTAGATTGTATATGGTGTTCCATTTTCAATTTTGGCTTTCATCCATTTATTGCTAATATATTTTTTAAAAGATTGATTTTTGTAGTTTAATTTGTATCATGTGATCTTGCCAAACTTACTGATCTGTTCTAGGATTTTTTTTTTTTTTAAGATTTCTTTGGAATTTTTGCAAAGCCAGTCATGTCTGCATATGGAGATAATTTTGCTTTTTCCTTATCAGCATGGTCTTAATTTTTCTTGCCATATTCCACTAGCTATAACTTGTAGGCTGTATTGAATAAGAGGGAGGAAAGAAAATATACCTGCCTTGTTACAGATCTTAGGAGGAAAAGATTCAAACCAGAGAAAAATGTAATTGTAGGACTTCTGTGGATACTTTTAAACAAACTGAGGAAGTCCCCCCATGCCTATTTTTCTGAGAATTCTTTACCAAGAATAGATGTTGAATTGTGTCAGCGATTTTTCTTCAATTGATATGATTATGTATTTTTTCTTACTTAGCTAATGTAGTTGATTTACTATTGAATATTGACCTAGTCTTTATCCCCAGGTTGACTAACTATTGACCTAGTCCTACATGCTTCATCTTATATTTCTAGCATTCCAATGATTGGATTACTTGATTATGATATATAATTTATTTTATATATTGCTGAATTCAATATACTAATATTTGTTGAGGATTTTTGCATCTATATTCATGAGGCATATTTGTACTTTTTTGTTTCTTATTTTGTACTGTCTTTATTTGATTTTAGTTTCAGTATACTGCTGGCTTCATAAAATAAAATGGAGTGCTTTACCTCTTTTATTTTGCACTGAAGGAGTGCATACAATATTTGTATGGGTAGAACTCATATTAAGCATTCTATAACAGTTTGGTAGAATTCTTCAGCAAAACCATCTGGAGCCAGGAGATTGTTTTTGGTGGGGAGGAGGAGTGAAGAGTAGTTATATGAATTTGATTTACTGAACAGCTCTGGGCTATACAAATGATCTATTTTATATTAAGTGATTTAGTAACTTGTATTTTTCAAGAAAGGATCCATTTCATCCAAGTTGTCAAATTTGCTTTTTCTTTTTTGCTCATTCTTACTAGAGATTTGCCAGTTTTATTGATCTTCCCCAAAGAGTCATTTCTTTGTTTTATTGTTTATTCTCTATTGTTCTGATTTTTAAATTCATTGATTAAGGCTCTTATCTTTATTATTTTTCTCTTACTCCTTGGTTTAGGTGTATTTTGCTCTCCTTTTCTATGTTTCTGAGGTAAAATCTTAGAATATTTTCTCTTCTCTGGGGCACCTGGGTGGCCCAGGCATTAAGCATCTGCCTTTGGGTCAGGTCACGATCCCAGAGTCCTAGGATCGAGTCCCATGTCGGGCTCCCTGCTCGGCAGGAAGCCTGCTTCTCCCTCTCTCACTCCCCCTGCTTGTGTTCCCTCTCTAGCTGTGTTTCTCTCTGTCAAATAAATAAATAAAATTTAAATATAAATATATTTATTCTCTTTTCTAAATTATGTATTCAGTACTATAAATTTCCCTCTCAACACTCTTTGTGATATGTCATGTAGATTTTGATATATTGTATGTTCCTTATAGTCAGTTCAATGTATTTTTAATATTTCCTCTAAGACATCATCTTTTCATCATGAGTTATTTAGTAGTATGTTGTTCTACTAAAAGTGTTCATTAAATTAATATATTAAGCCGAAGTTACTCTGCTATGTATCTGATTATGGTGCACCAAGTAATTATGCATGATAATGATGATACTGGCTGGAACTTATCTGATACTACATTAACATCCCATGAAAGGGTTGTTTTTAAAAACAATGTAAGGAAACATTCTTCCAGTGGCTAAATTTGTGAGCCGTATCCTTGAAAATCCACTTCATATGAAGGGAGAAACAGTCATAAATACAGATAAACACTTGTGGGAAATACCAGACAGGCCAGGAGCCTGAAAAAAACAATGAAATATTAAAGCAGGAAAAAGTGAATAGACTGACACAAATAGGCACCAAGTCTTCTGTTCTTTATATCCTTTGTAGATGACTCTGAAGGGGGCCACCATAGAAGGAACTCTCAGCTAGATGGGCAGAATGACCTGTCCTCTGGAACTTCTTCCCTGGCAACTTAGTGCCTATGCAATGGATGAATGAATCGATGTGGCATAGTTGGATGCTGTACAGACATACCTCACTTATTGTACAACATATTGAGTGTTTTATTTTTAACAAGTTGAAGATTTGTGATAATCCTACATGAGTAAGTCTGTCAGGGCCATTTTTATAATAGCATGTCCTCTCATCATGTCTCTCTGTGCCACATTTTCATAATTCTCATAATATTTCAAACTTTTTCATTATTGTTTGTTACAGTGATCTGTGATCATAATCTTTGATGTTGTTATTGTAATTCCTCAGGGCAGCAAGAAAGGTACCTATATGAGACAGCAACCCTCAGGGCTCCTGGGTAGCTCAGTCGGTTGAGCCTCTGTCTTTGGCTCAGGTCATGATCCCAGGGTCCTAGGATTGAGCCCCACACTGGGCTCCTACTTAGCCGGGAGCCTACTTCTCCCTCTCCCTCTGCCACTACCCCTGCTTGTGCTGGTCTCACTCTCTCTTTCTCTCAAACAAACAAAATCTTTACAAACAAATAAACAAACAAACAAAAGGACAGCAAACCTCATTGATAAATACTACATGTGTCCTGACTGTTCCATTAACTGGCTATTCCCCTCTTTTTCTGCCTCCCATGAGACCTCATTCCCTGGGCGATACAGCAATACTAAAGTCAGGCCGGTCAATAATCTGACAATGGCCTCTAAGTGTTTAAGTAAAAGGAAGAGTCACATGTCTCTCATTTTTTTTTTATTTTTGAGATACAGGGAATGCCTGCCCAAGCAGGAGTGGGGACGGGCAGAGGGGGAGAGAGAACCTGAAGCAGACTCCCTACTGAGTGCAGAGCCTAACATGGAGCTCAGTTTCACAACCCTGAGATCATGACCTGAGCCAAAATTAGGAGACAAATGCGTAATCAAGTGAGCCACACAGACACTCACTCTCCTTTTAAATCAAAAACTAGAAATGATTTAGCTTAGAAGCAAAGTGTGTTGATAGCTCAGATGACCAAAACGTAGGCCTCTTATGTCAGTTAGCCAAATTGTGAATGCAAAAGAAAAGTTCTTGAAGGATATTAAAAGTGCTACTCCAGTGAACACACAAATGGCAAAAAAAAGCAAAACAATCTTATGGCTGACACGGAGAAAGAATTAGGGGTCTGGAGAGAGGACCTAACTAGCCACAATATTCCTTTAAGCCAAATCCTAGTCTATAGAAAGGCCCTCATTCAATTTAGTGAGGGCTGAGAGACATAAGGAAGCCTCAGAAGATAAGTTGGAAGTCAGGAGAGGCTGGTTCATGACATATAAAGAAAGAAGCCTTTTCCATAACATGAAAATACACGGTAAAGCAGCAAATGCTGATGTAGAACATGCAGTGAGTTATCCAGAATGTCTAGCTAAGAAACAACAGTGGCTACACTAAACAACATTTTCAATGAGGATAAACAGCCTTCTTTTGGAAGAAGATGCCATTTAGGACTTTCATAGCTAGAGAGGAAAAGTCAAT
>PITA01005751.1:0-107326 GCA_004023965.1 Spilogale gracilis | reverse complement strand
CAGGAGAGAGAACACAAGCAGTGGCAGTGGGAGAGGAAGAAGCAGGCTTCCCGCCGAGCAGGGAGCCTGACACGGGGCTCGATCCTAGTACCTAGGATCATGACCTGAGCCGAAGGCAGATGCTTCATGAACGAGCTACACAGGCGCCTCTAGTTTCCTTTTCTGGGATGATCCCAGTACCTTTCTCTAGATTGTTAGGAGACTTAGGGGCTATAATGCAAGTTTACTGACTACCACCAACTCACTCCCTAACAGTTTTTTATATAGCCCGCCTTACATTTCTTTTCAGTGCCAACAAAAACTAAATGAATAAGAGGGTTAGCTGAGATATTCCTTCATTCAGCTAAATCTTACCTTTGGGCTAATAAGCTTATAAAACTTCAGCACTAAAGGAATGCTTGAGTACCAAAGATGTGTACTTACCAGCAGCACCCGCATCCATTCTGAAATCAGCAGGGGATCAGAGCCGATGTGTGATGAGGTCAAGTTGTAAGGGGCTGTAGGATCATGGCAAGGCTTTGGGGTTGAATCTTGGCAAGGTCACTGGGGCTCTCTGACCTTCAGTGAGTTTAACTGTTCAGTGCATTGATATCTTCAAATGTAAAGGTTAACACTGACAGGTGGGAATTTGGGGACACATGCTGACTTTCAGTAAATTCTTTCTATTTTCAGGAGGAGGACGACGATAATGATGGGGAAATGAGGATGATTGGAAAATGGGAGGGAAAGATTTCATTGTGAATTGTAAAGGATTAGGTACCATATATTTTTATGAAATTATTAGGACATGTATCCCACAAGTGGTAACTATGACTGCAATCAGATTTTTATTTATTGCTGTGCATTCCTTTTCCTTAATCAAATCTTCCCACCACCTCCTCTCAGATTTTTAGCCTAAAAAGCTTCACATCTCTGCCTTCTACAAATTATCTCTACCCCAAACACACATTTCTTTGCAACTTTTGCAGAGAAGAAGAGGAGAACCAGATACATATCTATTCTTCATTTGACTTAATGCCTGATTGTTGTAGCCTGCATTCAGTTCTTCTTAGATTAACACCATTAGAAAAGACCTTAGGCCTTACATCACCTGAAGCCCCCATTTGCCACTTGGGCAGATGAAGGCCAAAGGGGTGGACTGACCTTGGAGGCACTGTGGTGTAGTGGCCACAAGATGAGCTCTGAGGTAAGACAGACCTGAGTTGGATAGAGCCTCCACCAGTTACAAGTTGTCTGGTCTTAGTTAAGGCACTAAATCTGAGTTTTCTTCCATCCCTCATTTATGAATTGGAGCTAATAGTTCCAAGTTGATAAGATTATGGAAATAATTACACAAGTTTTTAAATTTTTTTATGTGTATATAAGAATATGCTTACAAAGGAATTAAGGTGGAAAAGAGATCATATTTAAAAAAGGTCCTTGGCGGGGAGAGGGATAGCATGGCCGGGTTATGGAAAAAATTAAAATTAAGAAAAGAAAGACAAGGGCCTAGGAGAATGTCCATAGGCACGCGATTCATATGTTGGTCTTTGTCCAGAGTCACAAGAGATGTCACCAGGATTTGAACATGTCTCCTAACTCTCAACAGTCTCTGCCTCATTCCACATCACCCCTTCTGAGCCCAGGGCCAGGAATTATTTTGGTTGTTGATCTTCCTGGTAGTTTGTATCTACTCATTCTCAGGGGTAGGTCTCCCAGAATGATCTGCCATGGGTTGAATTTAGTCCTTTAAGTAAATCATGCCCTAAAACCACTGACACCGTTTTACTCAGACACTTGGCTTATTCCTTCAAAACCTTCAAAGTATTAGAGTGAATTTTATTACAGAATCATGAGATAAGCATAAAGACTATGATACTATCCATTTGTTGCCATCTAATCCCCATGGATGGGACACCTAGGAGGCTCAGTAGGTTAAGCCTCTTTCTTCGGGTCAGGTCATGATCCTGGAGTCCTGGGATCAAGTTCCACATCTGGGCTCACTGCTCAGCGGGGAGCCTTCTTCTTCATCTGCCTGCTGCTCCGCCTGCTTGTGTGCTCTCTCGCTCTTTCTCTCTCCAACAAATAAATAAATAAAGCTTTTAAAAAAAGATCCCCACAGAAAATGTGATGAATGCATGATGATTCCATCCCCATTGAGATGCATCGAAAGTTCTGAATTTTAAGTGGTACTAAGTACAACCTTGAATTATTCAGATGTTGCTTCTCCTTCAAAGAACTTCCAATCCATAGGCAACCAAGAACCCATTTCTTTGACCTCCCTTGGAAAGCTGCCTGCAGGCCTGGCCTCTTGGGTGGCACACACCACTGTCTCTCACACCCCCTCAGCCACTGCCCCCTGTGGGCGTACAGTGACCGCTGAGGGCTTAAAAGCTTTTTTTTTTTAATGTATAGTTAGTGGTACTACTAGGAAAATAGAATAAAATCTAGATGCTCACAGGCTGAGGGGTAAGCCTGGGTCACTATAAAAAATCTCCCTAAGAAATCTATGGTTCTTTATCATTTCAGGTCAGAAAACTAATTGTTTTGGATCCTAAGAAACGGCTGACTACGTTCCAAGCTCTCCAGCACCCATGGGTCACAGGTAAAGCAGCCAACTTTGTACACATGGATACTGCTCAAAAGAAGCTCCAAGAATTCAATGCCCGGCGCAAGCTTAAGGTAAGATAGGTTTTGTTTTGCTTTGGTGTGTGTGTGTGTGTGTGTGTGTGTGTGTGTTTTAAATCTCTCTCTTAGGTTGAACTATTAAAGGCAATCCCACTGTTCTTTATCTAATAATATTATTCATCTCCTGTGGTACCAGGAAAACTCCTGCCTTGATCCCAGCAATACTGGTGTAAAGCCACCGACAGTCATGTTATTCTCTCATAAGAATTTATAGTTAATAAAGGGAAATATGTTGTAGGTTGAGATTTACTCACCAAATATATGATCACTCGCTTCTCGTTTAATTAAGACTGAACTGCTTGAACAGCATTGCTCAAGAAACTGATACTCATTCCGAAAGTTGCCTTCTTTCTGAGTATCTGAAAATTGGGAAACTTTTTAAAAAACTGTATCTTGTAATATAAATAAATTCCCATACTTGAATAAAATTAAAATACAATTGACTTTTGAACAATGTTGAGGTCAGGGGCACCAATTCCTCAACACAGTTGATCTACCTGTAATTTTTGACTTACCAAAAACCTAATCACAAATAGCCTACTGTTGACTGGAAGCTGTTACCGACAGCAGTCAATTAACACATAGTTTGGAAGTTACATGTATTATGTGCTATATTCTTACAATAATACCTAACTTTTTCTTAATGTTTTGGGTATTTCTAGGTTACACACTTTGTGAGTTTTTTCAAGTTGTTAAGAGATCTCCAAAAATTTTTTCAATGTGTCTATTGAAAAAAATCTGCACATAAGTGGACCCTTGCAATTCAGACCCATGTTGTTCAAAGGGCATCTGTAACTCACATGAGATTATATATATATATTATATAGATTACATAGATATATTATATAGATAATATATAGATTATATATATATGTATATATATGATATATCCAAAATATATCTTTGTATAGACTATATGGAATTTATATATATATTAGATGAGTTTCTCTTACATAATGGTGTTTAGGACTTACTATATCTGTAGAAGATTTCAGAGAATAGCTGAGGATCAAAATAATGTTCTATTTAGCCATCACTTACAGGCTGATAAAGACTAAGTAAACCTTAAAGGTTGTGTGGTCAAACTGAAATATCTTGGATTAAATAACCTTGACTTAACCCAGGACTTCTCAAACAAACTTGACCATGGAATTCTTTTGTCACGTAATACTAGTGTTCCATGAAACATTTTGAGAAATAAAGTCCAAAATACTTTAAAACAAGTGTAATCTTTCACTTGTCCAGATGATTAAATACAGTAGGCTTGAAATTAAAATGATTTTGCTGTTCATTCTCCAGAAAAGTTTTCATTCAACCATCTTGGAATATATTTTGGACATATAAAACAGATAAAACAAACTCCCTAAATGCAAAGATGAGATTGAGCTCTGATTCAGAATTTTAAGTGGAAGTAGCACCTGACACTTTTCTGTTTCCAATCAGGCAGCAGTGAAGGCTGTAGTGGCCTCTTCCCGGCTGGGGAGTGCCAGCAGCAGCCACAGCACCATCCAAGAGAGCCAGAAGGCCAGCCAAGCATCGTCTCTGACCCAGGATGGCAGTGAAGATGTTAAAGCTATTTCGGAAGAAGAGAAAGTTCAAGGAGGTGGGGCTCAAGTGGCAGTTGAGGGGGCAGAGGCTGAGCTGATGAAGGTACAGGCCGTGGAGGAAGCTAAAGATGCCGATAGAAATGCTACCGAGATGGTGCCCAAGGCGTTAGAGGATGGGATAAAGGTGGCTGACCTGGAAATAGAGGAGGGCCTAGTAGAGGAGGTGAAGACCATGGAGGAAGCAGCAGCCCCCAAAGAAGAGCAAGAAAATCCGGCTGTGGAATTTGGAGCTCAGCAAAATGATGTGATCCTGCCGGAGTACTAATTTGGCTTCCTTCCAATCTGGAAGTCAAATTCTGGCATTTTATGCATTTTGTCCTTCAGCAAGGAAGATGTGAAAGCATGATATGCACTATAGTGATTCTGTTTTTTTGAGGTGCAAAAAAAACCAACATGGTAATCCTAAATTCATGCATGTGACTGCTTTATGAAAAAATACTGTCTTCTCTGGTATGTAATGGGTACTAATGCCGAGGAGTTAAATTTGAAATTGCAACTAAACACAACATAACATTTAAAAACATACATGTTCAGGGACCAGTAGCACACATTGAAGTAACTGAGAAATTGTTTTTGCTTTGAAAACCTGTCATCATAATCCCTTTGGATTTCTTCTTAAAGCAGTAATTCCTTTGAACTCCTGCTTAAGTGCTCTAAGACGTGTTCCCATGGCATTCACATCATACTTTTCAGTGTGTTCAAACTGTTTACAAGGAAGTGCTTACAAGTTACAGTTGTATGACACATTAAAAAAAAAATCCCACTTATAATGGTAAGAAATTGAAGCATACTTAAGGGCCATGAAACAAAATGCCTTTAAAGCTTGTGTAGAGAATGCTTTCTTATTTTGTCCTTATTTATATACACTATATTACTAATAACCAAAAATGTTATATCACAAAATTCTGCCATTTTACAATCTTGGAGAAAGTCTTTTACAAACTCCTGCTGAGGAATGTATTCCTTCCTTCCCCTGCTATTTACAGTTTCTTTCTCATGGACAACACTTAAGGTGGGCTAAAGAAATTGAGGGAAGAGGAAGAGTTTAGACCTGGACTTACACTCACAGAGGCTGACTGCTGATGCCAACATGTCTGAATAGAGTGAGAATAATATTCCATTATAAGATCATTCATTATTGACTTTACTAGATTGAGGAAACTTTTGTTTATGAAAGTCCTTTTTTCCTTCATATGATGGTTATCTAGATATATTGCTTATGAACTAAAGATATTTCTGAAAATCTGTTATGTCTTTTTTTCATACTTGGAATAGAAGTGCCCAAATTTTACCATGTAGTTTTTAGTTTCCATGCCAAGAAATTTAGGACAGTGCAACATTTTATTTACCTTAAAAAAAAAAAAAAAGAAAGCACTGATTCCAAATGAGAAGCTGTAACATTAGACCTAATAATTCACCATCATTTTTTGCAAAGTATTTTTCTTTGATTTTCATACACTTTTCCCCTATAGAAATCATACTTAAATTCCAAGTACCTTGTATTTATTTCCAGTTTGAGTTGAAGTGAACATTTCTATCGATTTATATACATCACATTTTAAGGTTCCTCAGTTTTAAAAAAGAATTTTTCTCAAAGACCAAAACAATGGACAGTAAAAATGGCTGTCACAGAAAAACCCTTATCAAAAAAAGATCTTAAATTCTTTTGGCTCTTCCTCAAAATTATGAAATTGGAAAAGAAATTAAATCTCCTGTTCCTGGAGGCTATTGGACCTTGGGAGACATTCTGCTTTCCAAGAGCAAATCTTCCTTTACTACTATTCTCGTGAGAAGAAAAGGTAAGAATTTTCACTGTCCCTAGTTTAAGGGCCTGGCAGGTCATCAACATGGACAAAGGAAAAAGCCCTTAAGGCACATAATCTGTGTTCGGAAGAATATTTTTTGTTTTGATTTCTTTTTATTAGCTAGTGGGGAGTACTTACCCTCTTCCCCCATTTCTTTCCTTCCTTCTTTATCCTCTCTCAGAATTTCCATGTTAGTAATTGTAAAGGGCTCACTATTTTTAACCTTTAAAAATGCCTTTTTCACTATGCATTAACATTTCCATGTAAGAAGATCAATGCCCGGTATACTTTTCCTAATGAGACTTAACAGGCATACAGGGTAAGTGTCCCATATATTGGCAAAGGAAAGAAGAGAGGGAAATTGATCTTCTTAGAAGAGATAATTAGTTGGAAGATCAGTATATACTGACCCTCCTGGCCTACCCCCACACTGTTCCAAGGGAGGGCAGTTGTCCTATCATTCCATCGCTCAGGCCTGACTGCACTGCTGGGCCCTGGGTAGCATGAGCCATGAAGAAACACAATCTTGAACTATTTCCCCATTTAAAAAAGTCTAATTGGAATCCCAGTGGTTTTTTTCAAACTTGAAGAGCTCATTTGTCCCACAAATACATAAATAAGGTAGAAATTAGAATAATATGATTGTAGAAGTTACCATCTAGAACAAGTAGTGTTATTCCAAGGTATAATCAATATGAAAACTCAATGAGATATTATGCATTTTTATACTAATTTTTCAAAATCAGGAGTATATATTATACCTTTCGTACATCAAGTGCTCAAGAGCCACATGTGACTAGTGGCTAAGGTATCAGAACAAAACTGTTCTACAATACTTCTTAAGCAAAATGACATGTGGAGTGCCAATGCTTGGATCTGACCTGCCTCAGTTTTACATGGATGAGCTGGTAGGACGCCAAAAAGAAAATGGTTCAGAACTGTCATAGACTGAAATAAGTAAAAACTCGTGGCCACATCTGCTTAATCATGTACTTCAAAAGAATATTTCCCAACATGACTTTTAGAAAACAGTGCCTTCCGGGGCATTGCAAAATTGTCTGTTGGCTACAGTCCCTCAAATCCTTCTTTGGGCCCTGGAATCTTGACCACCGGCTAGTGTCTCTAGAGTACTGCCATAAAGTCAATAGTATTCTTGTGTATGAAAATTTACTGTGAGCAAACCACGGGCCCCCGTTCAGGAGGGACTGCACAAAAAATGTTAATAGGATTTTGTAGGGCTGGACTAAGCAGGGCATCATTTTTTAACAGGCAATCTTTCTTTCTACAAATCTACTGAAATATACTAAATTTGCGTGATAAAGATTATATGATGAGGATGATGATATCATCCCAGTAAAATGGGATTGACCACTGGATGGCATTTTTTTAGATCTCTTTAGAACGATTTAATCAACACTGCCATTAAACATGAATTCAAAAGACTTAGAATTTTCTTACATATTGCTATTTTAGAATAATCCTCAAGGTTCTAGAGCCATTTTTAGTGGCAAACTTAAAAAAGAAAGGAATAGCTTGCCTTTTATTGTGACCTCAATTACATAGTATTTTAATGATATTTTGTAATTTAGAATGTCTAGCAACCCCTATTTCCAGTTTCACATGCAAAGTAACTGCTGGTGGGTTGCCTACAGACCGAAGATTTAGAGAGAGCCATTTTGTTTCATAATTCAATTTTTATCCCACAGAAGCATCTGGTTGCATTTCAAATTGGAAAATAGAAGTAAATGCCAGAAAAGGCAAAGAATAAAATTAGTAAACCATTTATTCAGCTTTAGAATTGTTCTTACAAAGCAAATGAGTGAATCAGCAGTCGGTTTTTCTGGATGAAGTTTGACGCCACAAAAATTGAAATAAATAATACTGAGCAGAGTCATTTACATAACTACAATGCCATTATGTAATTTACTTGTCATTGCAGAGTATTCAGTCTGCTTATGTAGGTCTGCTTTAGATGGTGCAAAGTTTCCAGACATTTGCCTACATAATAGGATTTGTAGTATCCTTGCAATTACTGTCTATTAGGTCATATTCCAATTTCCTTAATGTTCATCATAGATATGTCCCTGATTAGGGACATATGAGCATTTACTGGTTAAATACTGCTTAATGGCTAGACTCTGTGTATGTCATCGGTGTTTTTAAAAAACACGTATGTGCATGTAAACACGAATATTGGCATTATAATATTCATAACCATACGATAAGCAGAAATGTACCCAATAACTTTATATACATTTTTTTCAAAGTACTTTTCTTCCCCTGGCACAACTCAGGGTGAGTTTCTGGCTCCTTGACAAATAAGGGGAGAGATATCAGCTACCCACCATGGTTACCAAGTTCAGCATTTTCTCTTTCTACATTCTGATCTACTGAGGGCCAGTTTTTGTCATTATTACTCCTTTCAGATATCACCTCAGTTCAGATAATACAATTTCAGCTCACAAAGTCCAACCATTTATATACTTATCTTGGACAGCAATAACAAACTTGACTAATTTATGTTGGCTTGTTTAAAATTCCACTTTTCATAAATGCTTGTGATACACTCTAGAGGATTTGAGTGCATGATTTTAACTTCCTTCAAGACTCAGCCTTTTCTCTGTCACCTGACCCAGAGGTCTACCTAGAGCAAGATGGAAGCCTTGAATGAGAGCGGACCATCGGACTTTTTGCAGGAATCAGACGTTTACTCAGAAGACTCCAGGTGTCTGACCTGGTTGAGCTCAAATGAGTCAAAAAATGGAAGGAAACCTCTTCCCAAGCCCTGACTGAAGGTGATTCTATTTGAATATTGGTATATTGCCATTATTCAGTAATGAAAAATGGGACTCCACCAGTTAGTTACTCTTTCCTGTGTCTTGGTTTGCTACCACTTGACTTAAATCAATGTTTCGTTCCATTCTTCTGGCCATCAGCCTGCCCTCTCAGCTTGTGAGATCTTCGAAAACACTGGAAGGAAGATCCCAGACTTGTTGGACCCTTGGTGGCCCAGAATTTAGTTTGGAACTCTAAATGGGAATGCTAGGGTACACAATCATGCTTGTTTTTAATAGTTATTTTCAGCACATTTTGAAGATTGACCTGAAAAATCCATGGATATGGAATGTTTACAACTGTGTAATCTTTGCTATGGCCCATTGTTTAAAATGACAGCTATTTAATCTTCAGTTAAAAATAATATTTCTTTTCCATTTAAAAGATTATTTGGGGGCACTCAAATACAATAGGCTTCACATTAGAATTTTTGAAAGCTGCTGTTTTCTCTAAGTGCTTCCACTCTGACAACAATTGGTGGATAAAAATTTATTAGGTCGGTCCTTTCTTTGTCCTTTCCTTGAACCATGTATAGTAGTTAATCTGATTTGTAACAGATAGAAGTATGACTATAAATTGAAAGCTGTCATCTTATAACTGCCTTCTGTTAACCTGAGCTATTTTATCACCGATCATGAAGCCACTCACAGTAGCATAGGGTACAAATAGCATATTCATGAGTCATGATTTTGTTTACTTTTTATCGTCAAGGTTATTGAGTTACAAGTTCTCAAGGTGTTTCTATTCGTACACTCTTAGTCTCAGTATTAGTTCATATTTCTCAGTCCTCCCAAGCCAGAAAAACTATCTAACACCCAAACAAAATAACAGTAGTATTGTGTTCCGTATCTGATAGCTGTTGCTCAGTTTCCCTCGAAGTTTTCAAATTTCTTCTGAGTTCACTGAGTGGGAATAGCAGAGAGGGGTTTAAGTAATTCCTTACGCCCAATGAACTAAGGATATCAGGCCAAAGGTATTATTAGTAGTACGTGAGTTAGACGCTACAGTTGATACTTTCTTATTTGAATATCAATCTTTTTTTGATCTATGGTTTTTATTATATATGTATAAAATTTATATGTACATTTTTTAAAAAGCAATCTCCACATCATTACCGAAGGAAACAATTAAATCTCCAAAGAACAATTTTCAGGAATCAGGCAAACTATGATTCACAGACTAAATCCACCAGAGGCCTGTTTTTATAAATAAATATTTTTATTAGAACATGACCATGCTCATTTATTTATATATTGTCTGATTGCTTTCACATTGCTAGGGCAGAGTTAAGAAGTTTCAAGAGAGACTGAACTGAACCTAAAATGTTTTATCTAACTCTCTACAGAAAAACAACACCAACAACCAAAACTAATGACCCTGATCTTTCATGGCACCCAATGATTTTTTGCTGACATCTAGGAGTAGAGTGTGGTTTCCTCTACTTAGCTTAAGGTTCTTTGTTCCCAGAGGAAGCTAGGAGAACTTTGTTTCTGTTGCAGATGGTCTTACAATAATTGTGCTGTATGTACAACTTAACCGTGCAATATCCCTACAGAACTAAAAATTCCAAAATTGCATCATTCCTGAAAAAAGAAATTTAGAGTATGAATTGACCTGGTTAAGAGAGAGGGGAATTAAAAAGATTTCTAGCATTTTGAGCATATTGTAGAAAGCTGATCATTATATTTAAAATCATGTAAATGATTTTTTTTCATGTAAATGATTTCTTACACTGATATTTGCTCACATTTAAGTCAATCTTCAGCTGTTACTTTAGTAAATGAAATAAGTCCTTTGGTTCTGAATCCTTCAGAATGTTCTTTTTTTTTTTTTTTTTTTTTACAGAGAGAAACACAGCCAGAGAGGGAACACAATAGGGGGAGTGAGAGAGGGAGAAGCAGGCCTCCCGCGGAGCAGGGAGCCCGATGCGGGACTCGATCCCGGGTCTCCGGGATCATGACCCGAGCCGAAGGCAGTCGCTCAACCAACTGAGCCACCCAGGCGCCCCCTTCAGAATGTTCTTAAGTAATTTATATCGACTGGATTTTCATTTAGTCATTTTTAGGAAATAATAATATGTAGCTTTCTGTGACAATGGCAGGCTCATCAGTAGCCCAGGGGCAGGCAGGCAGCCAATTCTTTTATGTAAGGAAGCTACTTTCCAATCCCCAATCTCAGCGATCTTCTGAGAGATACTTCATTTCTTCGAAAAGAGAGGGCCTTGAATAAACGCTTGCTTTTACTTTTCTTACATATTTAGAAATCCAAAAAGGGCCCTTCTCTTAGTCTATTTTGGTCACAGAGAAATGATTCATTCCACAATATCTGCCTTAAGGGAAGCAGGTAACCTAGATATTGAGAAATGTAGGCATGCATGACCTATGTTGACTTTGAACATCTGTATCCAAAAGGTTACAAAGGAGGTATTGCATAGAACAGCTCTTATCAGCTTATTATTGGGGACATCTAAGATGATGTCATGACTAACTAAATAATATGCTGTTTGCTTTAAATTGTTGAAATAATTAATAATAGGATGTATCACTGGGATACACTATAGAACTCAGGGGGAGAAAAGAGATGAATTGTCAGCTCCTTCCTCACAGTTCCTGTATGTAAGAAGGAGACTTCATTGGAATGAAGAGGAAAGAGATAAAAAGATTAGGATTCCATGCTCCCACCTTCCCATTTTTATAAGTGATCCGTCAGAGCTTAAAGGCAGTTGTTTAGACTTAAATTCACATTTCTACATTTCTCTCAATAATTGAGTCACCTGCTTCCCTTAGAAATGAATAAACCAAAGCCATAGCTAAGTTTCCTCTCAGAACCAGACATTAAATAGTATAGTACTAGTTTAGGGGATATTAGGTCTGCATCACAAGCACAGTTTAAGGAAATGATGTACCAACTTTGAAACTTTCCAGTACATCCCAGGAACCCATTTTCTCAGTCAACTTTCACTGAGAAACAGTTATGTATGATGAAGGAGTTCAGAGATGATCCCAGTGCCATCCTCTAGGAGTGAGCCTTGTATTTGGGAGAGGAAAAAAACAGGTATACATACATAACCTGTGCTAAATCCAAGCAGGCAGTAAGTCCTCTAGGGATGGAAGAAGGAAAAACTACCTTCTGCCTATAATGATGCTCTAGGAAAGCTTCATGGGAGTACAGGTTGGATATGAAGGATGGGGAGAATCTTTGCAGAGAGGGAGGAAGAAGGGGGCAGGTCTGGCTGAGAAATCTACAGAGAAATGTTAGGCCCAGTGGTGAAGGAACAGCACCGGTGTGAAAGGCTAAACTCTACAGGGAAATGCTACTAAGTCTGCAGAAAAGTCTTGGATCTTGTACAAAGTTTAAATTAGACCTCTTTTCTTATTCTGAGTTGATAAGTGCACAGCATTACCTCAGAGCATCTAGCCCTCTGTGATCTCCTATATGGAGGTTCGTTAATGCGGTGCATTGCTAAGCAGAATAAAGAAATCTACCAACACATCAAAGACATTTTTTCAAGTCACCCATTGAAGCAAAGGCTCTGTCACTAAAAGCAATGGCACACAATGAGAGTGATTTCTAAGTAAGCTTTGCAAAATTCGAATATCTGAATAACTCCCTGGGACTCTAGAAAATCACCTAACCACTTGCCGAAGTTTTGCCAGTAGAAGCCCACAGTTCCTTCTGTCGTAGTTATGCTCACCTTTAAGTTATCAGACCTGAGAGGGCAATCCCCATTAGGATAGAATCACACTTGGAAGCTGAGACTTCAAGATAACTTTTTTTTTTTAAAGATTTTATTTATTTGACACAGAGAAACACAGTGAGAGAGGGAACACAAGACACAAGCAGCGGGAGTGAGAGAGGGAGAAGCAGGCTTCCCACCGAGCAGGCAGCCCGATGCGGGGCTCCATCCCAGGACTCCGGGATCACAACCTGAGCCGAAGGCAATCGTTTAACCAACTGAGCCACCCAGGCGCCCCACAAGATAACTTTTAATAAAACATTAAGTCTCAGACAACAAAATATGAAATTTTCACAACTGCTTTCCCCAAACATCAAGTTGGTCCTGTCAAGGCCTCTCTTCCACCTCCCCCTCCCTTTTGTCTCTTGACACATCCTTCTATAAATCCCTTTTTATATCACTCACTGCAGGCAGTATTTGACATCCATCTTCAAGAAGCTTATTTTTTTTTTTAAATTTACCAACTAGAGTCAGATTATACCAATATATCCTTTTAGTAGTCTTGCCACTTTGCTTGTTTCAGCTACTGTCTATGATTAGTGAATAGCTGCATGACTCCTCAGGGCCAATGAATGACGAAGGTTGGGACAAAGAAGGGACAAAGACTGACTATGATCCCAGGCATGGAAAAGAAGCAATGACAGATACTGTCTTAAGAGCTATGAAGAGAAGCTAAGAGCTACTATGAGTGCATAGAAAACCCAAGTTAGCAGGCACTGAGAAAGGAGTACTTCTTACTGGGGTTTTTCAGGCTTGTGAAATGAGCTGATACATCTTTTCTCTTTTTTCCTAGAGGAAAACTTTGTACTCATGGGGTTTTGAAAGTTTCCTGGATTAATGGCACATAAGCTCAGAGCAGCATGGAGAATTCACTTGCTGGAATACAGGGAACTTATGTGTCCAGTAGTTTAGCCTGCCGGTCATTAGCTAGAAACAAGAGCGTGTAGGATTGGGGGACAAAGATAAAGTATAATATTTCCGTTTACACAGCCAAGGTTACAGGCCACCTTCCCAACGTCTGACTGAAAAGTATTGAAAAAGGAGCTGTGAACATTTCATTTCTAAAATCTGTCAAAATGGTGCTATTGACTCCTTCATACAGAGATCTATTATGATATTTTTTAGATAAACATGTAAGCTGACCTAGGCCATAATGTAAATACAGAAAACGTTTGTAGAGAATTCATCAAAATCATGCCCGTTTGCTTTTGATTGAGCTTCCCTATTCTTCAGTGGCAGTGACTGACTGTGAGTCCCTGCTTCCCACAGATGGGACACACAGTCCTTGGCGCTCTCAGCTGCCCAAAGCCTGGGGCAGACGACATGAGAGCTATAGACAGTTGCTTCTTCTTGGACTCAGGTTGGATAACCTGATTAAATGACTAAACATGCTCGTTTTCTTGGTGTTTCCTAGGAACATGAAAGAAGACTATGTGACATGTGGCAAAATGGATGTTGGTAGACTGTTGAAATTAACCTTAGTGAGGGCCAATGTTACTTTGTGTTAAGTTCACCCAGCTGTGTCAGAGCATGCCAAAAGAAGCATATACCTTCCTGCTGCGCACTCTGTAAAGCAATTTGCATGTATGGTATGATAATAAATCATCTAAAAGCCCACCAAAAGTTTGCATTCTGTCATTTGAAGCATTACTGCAATTCAAGTGTGACACGATGGACATTTTCCTTACCTGTGAAATAGGGAGCTGTTTTCCCACTCTCTGAGATAAAATTACACTTTGAGTTTCATAGCATCCTTAAATACTATACAGTGAGTCATTAAAGTTATAAAATTATTATCATTAAAAGGGGACCTTATCATTTAATCCAACATGCTCATTTTTATTAAAGAGACGAGAGATCCAGGGAAGTAATGACTTATCAGAGGTCACAGTTAGTGGCGAGGAAGGGAACAGATCTGGGTTGCCCATCTCCTAGCCTAGTCCTCTCATTGCTGCAAAGTCAGTTCACTGGACAAAAACTTATTTTTTTCATTATTTTTCATTATAAAAATTTGAAAATTCAGAAAAGTAGAAAGTCACCATTATTATAACACCTTCCAAAGGCAAGCAGTTGTTTTTTTCTCTAGCATTAGTTTACTTTTTTCTTACAGACTTATAATCATATTGTTAACTTTTTTGTACCAACTTATCCCTGTAGCACAACCATTTCTATATAATCATCTTGACCAACATTTATGATAGTTGCATAATGATTCAGTCTCAATTCTTTTTCTTTTCTCAATAATACTACATAAAGCCCTTTCTGTTTGGGGGAAAGTCTATCCAAAGGAAATAATCCTAATGTGGAGTTGCTAGTTGCTAGTTGCATCACTTCATGATGATGCTTGCAAATCTACAGGACCTAAGAACGAGAGGCAAAAAGTGCACATTCTCTCTTAAGAAGCTCATTGCATGAGTTGTAAAAAGAGCTCCAGTCTTGAGTGTGGCCACTCAGTGAGCAAGCATTTGTGTGAAATATTTGAGGGGAAGGGGCTTGCTGTCTGAATTGTAGTTTGCTACTACCATTAGCTCCAAAATCCTCGCTTGATTGAGAAGACACACTTCTCCTAAACAATGTCTTCTCAACTGAGGGAAATGTTAGAGAAAAATAAAAACCTCTCCCATCTGCAAGTCCATTTTTAACTATCTAAACATATTTTTATTCCAACCTGGTTTTGTACAATCTCTGAATCACTTCCTTTAATAAAAAATCAGCCACTTTGTACTTAAGGGATGTCACAAGAGCAAAACCTAAGTAGGAAGGTAAAGCTCCTGAAAAGGAATACTATCCAAATAAGGAATAAAAAGCCTCGTTTAGTTCTTTCACACTATGCTTCCACCATTATTTTTACCAGCAGAACAGTACAAGCCCCTAATTACCTGTACAGCTGATAACACAGCTCACACAGCTCAACCTTCCACCTCCTGGGACACATTGGCAGTTCCCGTTTTCCGGCAATTTTCTGTCATATCATAGCTAGCTAGAGAAGCCTTCATCCATAGCGGACCCTTTGCTCCAGAGGAATAAAATAACATATTCTATTATTATCTGTAATATAATAATACCTATTATATATTCTGAAAATGTTACAGGGTAATAGAAACAAAGGCCATGCGCACTGAATGCCGTATGACACCATTAATTAACAATGTACAGAGGAAGCTGCATTGCTTCTGAAGATAACTATTCTAAGATAGTGTCTGTCATGGAAAAAGAGGTCTAACAAACTTTTCATCAAATGAATGACTACTTTGCTATTTTCATTTCTGTTTTGGTAGTCTATCAGTTACCTATTGACATCTGAAGGAGCCTTACACCCACTTTCCAGAGCTGATCCACTAAGAGATGCTATGGTTGGCTATCCAAAGAATCATTCATCACCATCCTTCTCTTCAAGGGGCTGGAAATCCTTGTGCTTGTCTCCCCAACCACCCTTTCAGCAAAGGGTGGTCATGTGGCAGAGACTATGGGAAAGGAAAGCTAGTGGAGGTTTCTGGCAAAGCTTTTGCTGTCCTAATAATAGAAACCGAAGAGTGGTGCCAAGCCTTCCCCGGCTTTTTGACTTCAATGCACAAGTAAGTTTCTGAGCTAGTTAATCACCTTATCAGTATGACAGAAAGATAAGAACTGTAGAATCTCTGGCCCTGACATCTTTGAACTGATAAACACTGAATTACCTATATCCAGATTCATTATTAAATGAGAACAATAATTCAGTTTGTTTAAGTCATTTATACTGTATCCTGCCCACAGCATCCATAATTACTTTCTGGTAACACGGATCGAGTCTCTTTGTGTCATCACTTCCAGCTTTCTTCAACTTCAAGTGAAATGATCACAATTCCTAATCAAGTTAACACAATTATTTAAATATGTGTACAATAAACCCTGTGTATATGTTACTATAATAAGGGAAGAACACCATCGTGATCCTAGCTATATAATAGCAAATCAAAATTCAGGAGTATTTGGGCTAATATTCTATGAGACTTTGGTGAGAGATTAGCATGAGTTATTAATCTTTATTTTCCAGTTTATATTTTTCTTTTGTAAGAACATAGGAAGTTAAATTACATATTTTAAGTTCACGTACATGAAACTACTTTTCAGTACTGCAAGTTAGAGCAACTTAGACTATATCAATGATGGTAAGAGTGTTCAGTGCTTTATTCTGATATTTTTCATAGCAATTAAAAACAAATACACAGTTTATTTATATTAAAACATACTTTTAGTTTATTAAAGGATCAAGTTTTACATATTGGCTCATAAAAGAATTATAAATTTCTTTAAAAATAAAATATATATATTGTATAGCTTTTACTGAATTGTATGAGATGAACTTTTATTTATACATGTAAAACCTTTGGAAACAACAAAATAATGAAGAAATTAAAATTCCAACTTCTTATGTTTCTCATATGCTCAGATCTTACCTTCTAGAAGCTGTTAAGTAAGAAAGGCAAGGGAGATACACAAGCCAAGTGATTATCCAACACACATTCTGATGGAAACCTGGTAAAGTCCACTAACTTCTTTGGGTTTCAAAATTTATCCATAACGTGGGGAGAGCTGCAGTATCCATGTAAGTAAGAGGATCTGGATTTTAACCACTGATTCTAAGGGTGCCAGTGTGCTTTACATCAAAGGAAATTACTCATACCCAAAAGCTCAATAGACAATTAAGGGCTTCAAAAGTGCAAGGTATTCCTATCTTCTCCAGAAGCAACCTCAATTACAGGATTTTTAGTTTGAGACGTGAAATTAATTCAACCTGAGTGCTGATAATATGCCCTTCAGCTAACAAAGAAAAGAGGAGGAGAGAGAAAAAGAAAGACAAGTATTTTTACTGGCAGATAATTTACATGTAGAAATCTACAATTTCAAGTATATCCAACCTCAATGAATAATAAAAAGAAGATACTCTAGCAATTTATGTTATACATCACTGCAGACACTAAGTTCCCACAATTATTTTTGCCATGTATTGCGTTAAACTTCAAGGATTAATCAAGAGTTACCAATACAAACTAAAACTTCATGCAAAATATCACTTATGATAAATTGTGATTTTTCTGTATGAAACTGATGTCCTTAAAAAAAATAGGTAACATGTACTGAAAACAGTACTATGCTAATATTTCCTGCATAAATAAGTTTCTAATGCAAACTAACTATAAGCTAGAGAAAATAATCAACCACCTAACAAGGCAAACTGTGGTTTTTGGGGGCTATAATTTTTATTTTATTAACAACTACAAACTGACTTATTTCTAACATTCAAAAGTCACTATTTAGCAAGCGCGGAAAGCTACAGAGACCAAAAACCATTTTGTATTTAAGAGTGTAATTCCATGAAATTCATTACTTCATATTATAATAAGAAAAATTAATACATACACTACAGATCTATGCTATTGAATGCAGACCACTGGCCTGATGTGGATAATGCAAACTTAAAATGTGGCTAATCCAAATTACTAAAATACACACTAGATTTCAAAGAATTAGTACAGAAGAAGAATGTAAACTATCTTAATGAGTGTTACATTGATTACATGGTAAAATGGTAATATTTAGGATCTACTGAGTTAAATAAACTATATTATTAGAATTAACATAGCTGTTTCTTCTTTTCAATGTGGCTGCTAGAAAATTTGAAATTACATAGTATATGGCTCACATTATTTTTCTATTCTATAGCACTGCTACAGAAACAGCACACTCAATTATGTTAATTTAATCTCAACCCGTATCATTAAATTTTTGTATGATTACAGCATATGTGATAACATAGTTAATACATTACCACAAAAGGCCTGAACTTAGAATCAACTATGCCTCTACTCTTAAAAATAAAACCAGATAAAACCTGCTCTAATCTTTTTTATCTTCTGTATATTGGCAACTGTGCTAAACTGTTGGTTAGATATGAGTCACAAAAGTCCTTTTGGTTGATAGACATGTTCTAAAACTGGATTACGGTGATGACTGCACAACTATAAATGTATTCAAAAATCACTGGATTGTATACTTCTAGCCAGTTAAGTTGTACAGCATGTAAATTACACCTTAATAAAGCTGTTTTTATTTTTTAAAAGTGCCAACGAGAACCCAGCAGATCTAAAGTGTCATCTAGAAGTTGCATATAAATGTCAGTGATTCAAATACTATTTTTGAATCTATCATATGACTCAATATTGCAACAAAAATTTTTCTGTGAGGGTCCTTTTGTGTTCAAAGGGTACAATTCAACAGTGGATTATGTGATCTGTAATTGGAGGTATAATTTGAAAAAGACAAAGAGAACATTAGAGTCAATGAGTGGACAGTTTATTTGCTTTAGGGGTACCCAGCTCAGGCAATCTTATCACAAATCCCTCACCCAGTCTGGGCACCCTATATTGGACATCTGCTGGCATTTCACCATCCTAGACAGAATACTAGAGTTTAAAAAAAAAACAAAACATATTAATCAGAAGAAAAAGAAGAAGAGGAGGAGGAGGAGGAGGAACAAGAAGAAACAAAGCAATGGATACAGTGAGTGCCACATAAAGAACTCACATTGAAAAGGAAGACTGATTTCAAGACGTGTGCCCAAACACAAACATAAATACAAACATATGCCCAGATATACTGAGCTGCCTCAAGGTCTCATTTTAGAAGTAAACCAGGTGATTACTCAAAAGCCAAAGAATTATCTGGAATGTTAAAACCATTCAGGAATGGTCATTTAGGGCAGCCAAAGAATCAAGGAACCTATTATAGTCCATGCTAGTTATAAAATGACTCATCCAGGCAATTGGACAAATCTATGAATGGACTTGTTAAAGTTCCAGACTGAAGTTATGTCACAACTGTGAATGTTTATGATGGAATTAGTAATACTTTATGAGCTGAGTGATACTTTACAACTGAAATGTGAACATGGATCAAACGAGAAAGACTGAAAATGTGATTATTTTCCCACAGAATATCAGATACTTCTCAGAATCAAAAGCTTATTGTAAAAACAAAACAAAACAAAACAAAACAAACTGAAACACAAACAAAACACTCGCTGAATTAGCTTTCTAGACAATTTGCTATTGGTGAATATAGGATACCACCAACCAGCTCCCACAATCCAATCAATGTGGTGTCCCCAGCACATACTTGGCAGTTCTTTGTACTGTTTTATCCATGCATAAATGCTTCTTAGGTCTTCCAAAATAAATGCACAGAAAGACACAAATACATTTTTAAAGATAGCTACAGAATAATGTTATCTAGGTATCAAAACAAATGTATTTGAATTGTATCTATACTTACTGTATCTATTCTTTTTCTACTTCTGATTTTTTCAATACTTATAGTACAAGTCACCTGACAATGATGCTCACTTTTATAAAATATTAAGAGCTTTTTCTTTAGTCCAAGATATTGGCAAACTCACAGAGCATACCAAAAGTAAAGCACTAATATTTAACTTCCAAAAACAGTTAACACTTAGAAAATGTTCATAAAGCTCTAAAATAGGTGATTTTAACTAACAGCATGAAGCTTGTGGTTTCTCTAATTTCCAAGGAGCCAAAATATTCATACTGAGGCAAAATTCAGTTTCTTAAGAGTTCAGGTCAAGGAAGTATACCGACTTCTTCATGGACATCTGTCAGACTGTCCACATCGCGACACACTGCTGTACCAAAAAGTGTACAATTCACTGCCTATGAAAACAGAAATGCCCTCTCTTAGATAACTATTACTTTAGGAATAAAATAAACCAGCAAATCATCTCAAATTTTCCTACAGGCTACACAGAAGAGAGGAAAGGATGATTTTCAGAGGCCATGCAGCTGAGAAAAAAGCCTGACTGGGGGGACTATCGTACTACAAGTTTAAACATATCATGACTTTTGTAGGGCTTTTTGTAAATCACCATAGAAGGTGATTAAAGTGCTGGCCATGGCTGTATCTACTGCAGACTGAGGAATCATCCCACGCAGATCCGTCTGAATGTAGCCTGTCAAAAGACTCTGGTGTGGATTGTCTTTAAGTGGAACACAGAACCAACCGCAGGGATGGTTATATCCACGAATAAATTCTGGTCTCTTTTCACTCCAGTCAACACTTAGCCCTGTAAGGAAATTTTAAAATAACACCATTAATGGCAGTGACTGAGATTAGTCTACAACTCTCATTAAATAATATTATCAGATTTCTTGTTTAAATATTTTTCTTCTTATCCATGTAGATGAAAACTAAGCCCCAGGAGTGACCATTGAAGAATGAAAAAGATAATTACCAAGTAGAATTCTGACAGAGGGCTACAGAAAATGGGGAATGCTCTAATCCCATCAGAATAGGTAACATTATGTCACCTTGGTAACTCCTTGGAAACCATGAATCTTGGCTGTATCATCCAGGCCTCAAGGTGCCCCAAATCAAAACGACGGTACCACCACTACTCCCTAAAGGCACTACGACATCCAACTTTGGTACTGGCTGGTTAAGAGTAAACCAGTAGATATTTACCTACAATTGCCAACTCAAGCATATACTATACACAGAAAAAGACTGATTTACCTATAGATATATTTTAGAAAGCAAGGGCCTTCCAATAGCAGTATTCTTCATTTTTAAAAGAAAAATATTACACAGCTCAAGGAAGAAAAAATATTCTAATACATACTGAGTCTATTTTTTCTATGATTATGACCAAGATGCTGTTATCTGAGAGTGACAACCCATTTACTACATCCTTTTCCAGAGGCAGCCATGTGATTCAGATTTGTTAGCTGTGACCTGGAGGATACCACATAACAATGGATAAAAACTTACCAGAAAGATTTCAAAACTCTTCATGATAGTGTTATTTTAATTCCTATAATGTAGCATTTGCAAAGCTTAGTGATTATAAAGTAAGTGTGAAGGCTGAAAATATATCTCACATAGAAACATCCAGCCAAGGAAACCCAAATATTTAAAACGAATGAAAAGAAGGTATAAGGTTTTGAGATCATTACCACAGGACAAAAGCCCTTCTTCATAGCCCACAGTGTAGGAGAAATCAACAAACTCTCTTGGGGAAATTATATTCCAAAGCTGACCAGCAGTAGTGTAACGCATCACACAGCAATTCTGAAAGAGGACACGTAACAGGTGTTATTACTTAGGAAACATATATGGACTCATATATCATAAACTAACCCTTAGTAAAAAACTAAGATTCATTTAAAAATATTTATAATTATTATTAATAAGTCTAACAGTGATGATGACAGGTTTAGATCTCTATTCTAAATCTCTCTACCACTGTAGGAGCATGAATGAGGTATATGATCAAAACACAAAGAGTTAAGTTACCCAGTATCTAAATCTTTAACTCAATGCAGTGGTCTTGTATCCTATATGATATTCAACATGGAAGTAGGTAGTGTAGACTATAGGTGTTGAAGATAAAATCCACAAATATTTGGACTAAATACCAAATGTTTCAATAAAGAAATTCAAACATGGGAAGAATGAACTAACAAAAATAGAAAGACACGCTGAGATACCACCTCACACCAGTCAGAATGGCCAAAATTAACAAGTCAGGAAACAACAAGTGTTGGAGAGGCTGTGGAGAAAGGGGAACCCTCTTACACTGTTGGTGGGAATGCAAATTGATGCAGCTGCTTTGGAAAACAGTGTGGAGATTCCTTTAAAAATTAAAAATAGAACTACCTGTGACTCTGCAATTGCACTATTGGGCATTTACCCCAAAGATACAGATGTAATGAAAAGAAGGGCCATATGTACCCCAATGTTCATAGCAGCAATGGCCACAATCGCCAAACTGTGGAAAGAGCCCAGGTTCCCTTCAACAGATGAATGGATAAAGAAGCTGTGGTACATATATACAACGGAATACTACGCCTCCATCAGAAAGGATGAATATCCAACTTTTGTAGCAACATGGACTGGACTGGAAGAGATTACGCTGAGTGAAATAAGCCAAGTAGAGAAAGTCAAGTATCACATGGTTTCACTTACTTGTGGTGCATAAGGGGTAATATAGAGGACAGTAGGAGAAGGAAAGGAAATGGGAAGTGGGGTAATTCAGGGAGAGAAACGAAACATGAGAGACTTTAGACATAGAAACAAACTGAGGGACTTGTGGGGGGACAACTGAGGGTGGGGGGACGTCAGAGCCTGGTGGGGGGTAGTGAGGGCACCTATTGCATGGAGCACTGGGTGTGGGGCATGGGCAATGAATCTTGGAACACTGAAAAAAATAAAATAAATTTAAAGAAAAAAAAAATAGAAAGAGGACAACCTACTTTGGTTACATGATTCTCCAATGCCTAAGGTGGCATTTTTATCTTTGATCTTTGATTTCTGTCTTAATATTAACAGAAAAACCTACATAGAGTTACCTAGAAACCTGAATATAATGGTGGTGTTTTTAGAATTTTAGATTTCAGAACCTCAACATAATTTTTACAATTAAAGATGCTGGCAGTTTTCTTAAGCAGCAAGGGTAGCGCTACTGTGGAAAACAAACTCAGTTCTGACTAATACTCATTAGTTAATATGAGGAAACTCAAGCTTTTTAAAAAGCAGCAAGGATTCCCCTGTTGGGATCTTTGTCGTGACTACTTACTCTCAAAACTATGAATACAGTGGATACAAGTGGATGTACGGGGTGTACGTGTTCACACTCCCATGCTCTCTCTTACACACACACACACACACACACACAATCTGAAGTAATGTTTCTAAATAAATACCTCTTCAAAGTGTTCCAAAATATCCATCGAAGTCATTAAGCTGTCCCAATCCAAGCGACAGGGACCTGGGCGTATATGGTCTATGACACTATTGACGCTGTCATCTATAACACCTTGGGCTTTGAAACTGGAGAAAAAATATTAAGGTCAAATGCTACTAGAATGAAAAATTTCAGCATGCCCTCCTACTTCAGAGCTAACTTCAAAAAAAGGAAAAGTTAATACAGATTTTTGTAATGGGAGTAAATGCCAACAATTTTTCTGATAAATTAAGTTATATCAATTATTTTATCAGAATATACTCTTTGCTCTCAAATCTAACAAGTGATCTGAAGACTAAATTATGTTATCATGAACACAGGAAAGTACCTTCGTGCTACAATGTAGCGGAAAACAGTCCATACAACACTTGTGCTTCACTTATTCTGTATGTTATGCACTAACATGTTATTAGTGTACACATATTTTTACTCTGACTTTTAAAAGCTTTTTTAAGGACAGAAAAATAGGTCATTAGGAATAGCGCACAGAGGAATGACTCATGAATAATATCAGAATTTGACATATTTCAAAGGTGGCAATACGTATCAGTGGGGAAAAGATGTACTATTCCATAAATGACACTTTGATTCAGTACTTATCCTAATAGAGAAATTAAAAACGGAATCACTATTTGACACCATTCATACAATTAATTTCAGATGGACTAAAGACCACTAAATAAAATTTAAAACTTTGAGAAAAATACATCTTTTGTGACCTTAGGATACAGGGAGATTTCTTGAACACATAAAACAAATGAAAACACAATTAATACAAGGCAGTTAAAATTAAAAACTTGCATAACACAAATGATAAAATAAGTAATTTCTTCAAAAACTATCCATTGACTGGAAGAAGGTATGCACACATATAAACAGACATAATTATTACTGAGAATACAGAATTAATTCCTATAAACCAACGAGAAAAAGATAGTCCAAAGAAAATAAGGACAAAAGATATGTTAAGATTGATTGGAAATGTCAATACATTTAGAAAAGATGCTCAACTTCACTTGTACTCAAGTAAATACTAACAAAATAGCATCATATACTGCTGAAATTGGCAGAATAAAAATGTAACAAGTATTGAATGGTAGGGAAAGAGAACTCTCAAACTGCTACCACCACTTTAGAGAGCAATTAATTTGGCAATGTCCAATGTAGTTGAATAATCTGTGTCCTTAAGACCAAGGTACAGGAGCGCCTGGGTGGCTCAGTCATTAAGCATCTGCCTTCGGCTCAGAACATAATCCCGGAGTCCAGGGACCAAGTCCCGCATCGGGCTCCCTGCTTGGCAGGAAGCCTGCTTCTCCCTCTCTCACTCCCCCTGCTTGTATTCCCTCCTAGCTGAGTTTCTCTGTCAAATAAATAAATAAAATCTTAAAAAAAAAAAAAAAGACCAAAGTACATACCCAAAGAAAATCACACATGTGTATAGGAGACATATACTAAAGAAGTTTACTATAGCACTGTATTTTATAAGAACTGTCAACAACCTAAAAATTTACAAACACAGGTAAACACATCATAGTATTTTCATATGAACATGAAAGAATAGATCTACATGTAACAACAAGGCTAAATCTTGAAAAAAAACACGAAATTAAATGGAAAAAAATCAAAAGCAAATTATTAAAGGAAACACACACACACACACACAGACATGTGGTCAAAATATAAAACAGGAATACACACTTTGAGATAGTAGTTACCTCTGAGGGAGGAAAGATAAAAGAAGAAATCAGAGATAGATTGGCTTTAACTCTATTAGTAACATTTTGGGCAGGTATTTTTAAAAGTTTTTTTTTTTTAAGCATCTGAAGCTATTTTATCATTTTGTAAGTATTTCCAGCTCAAACTTACACAATCTCCTCCATCCTAAGTCCACTCTTCCGTCCTGTGTTCCCTAACTTAGGGTGGAGGGTGGGAATAGGAGAATCCAAATTAATCCCAAATTAGAAATCTGGGATTCAACTTTTGACTCTTCTTTTTCTCTTGATCCCATTTCAATAGTCAGAACAAAAGTCACCATGTTTTATCAAGATGACTTCCTAAATATACAGTGCTTAGAACAGTATCTGGCTCTCAGTGAATGTTAGTTATCACCACCACCACCATTAGATCCCTTTCACATTCACTCACCCCTTTTGACTCCCATGCTACGGCCTTAGTTTGGGTACTCTGTGTCCAACTCAACACTGCAACCATTTCTAGCTCTTTGGACAACATATCTCTTTAAATTTCTCAAAAAAAGCCGGAGATCTCTTCCCAGGAATATAACACTGACACAAAATTATGTTTATGATCTTAAGGAACTTCAAGAAGATAGCCATGGGCTCCAGGCGTAAAACCTTTTCTCTAAATTCTCCATGTAATCATTTCCATTTTTCACAGTGCTATCAGATTAAGTTCAAAATCCCTGAGGACATGGGAGGTAGGTGTAAGTGTTGAGCAAAGGTAAACCCAATACTGAATTCCTTACTTTAGAATTCAAAAATCCTTCAGACATATGCTCTCCCTACCCTCATACTTTATGCTCCAGCTATACAAATATCACTTCTACTTCCCTAAACAAACTCCTTAGAGTGTTTCCCATCTGTGTTTATGTAGTAGATGCAATCCCCTCTGCCTGGAATATGAATCAGTCCTTCACTCACTAAGAAATAGCCCATTCTTCCTTTAAAGCTCAGTTCTATACTAGCTCTTCATTCAATGAAGTCCTCTCAAATCACCAAGCGTAATGCTCCTTTGGCACTTTTTGTGCTTTTCAATCCCCACTGCAAATCAGTGATCTAAAGAATTAACTTCACACTTGCTTACAATGCTTAATCCACAACTCTAGTCTCCTTTGCACTTGTCATAAATGTTGTATGACTCATCTTTCTGGAAATGCTATCTTCGGTATTACACTTGAGAACATATAGTAAGTGGGACCCACAGTTTCAGTTTTAAAAGGACTGAGTCCCAAGGATAGGAACACACCACACCAATTACACAAGGCAACAGTCTCCACTGGCTTTAAAAACAAGTATTTTTTCCTCTGGTGAAAAGTTTAATTCATGTTCATCTATATGCAAATATCAAAACACAGAAATAGAAATCACCTATAAAACAGACATCTAGAAGTGTATATTCAGTGTTAAGTAAAAAAGCATTTTAATATATAAAAATTAAAGTCAACTCACAATTCTGCTACATGCAGTTTCATATTCTGCTCTATTCACTTTAAATCTTGAACATTTTCTTGTGTTTTAAACTAATATTCGAAAACACAGTTTTTAAAGACTGTAAAATATCACATTTCAAAATTTAACCATTCTCTGCCTATTTATTATTCAAGTTGTAATTTTTAATATATTAAGTAATGCTGGGATGGAAGAGGTAAGTATCTTTCTTGTGATTTAAGATGAATTCTTAAAGTATGCTACAGCACTGAGTAAATATAGAAGAATATTAGAAAGGAGTTATGCACAGTTATACACTTAAAAAATTAAGATTTTTATAGGTCATTTGATATCATCATTTATAACTTCCCTTACTACCAACTCAGTCCACAAGGGATATGGATTTAAAGACTCTGAATTTATAAGGTGATATGCTTCTCAGAAAGTTTAAAATCTTAAAAGTCAAATTTTACCGGCAATGAGGATTTCGTGATCATTTATATATATATAAAGTCTGGCAATATCTTAAGAGCTATATAAAGCTACAAGAATTTACTTACAGGTATCCATTAAATTCTTCTGAAGGTTTTCTCCAAATTGTTACATCTTTCTGGAAAAATAAAAAACAGTGTAAGGGCATAAATCATTACCTAGGAGGAACTCTGGATATAAAACTGACAATTTCAAATTCTAGAGCACCAGTCTTTGTATTTAGAGATATATAAAAGTCACTTATACCATCAAAATGATCCATATTTGAATTTTTTTTCTGTATCCTAAAGTTCTTCACATTTTGTTTAAAGTACAGACCTCCAAAACAGATTTTTCAGTAGCTGAATGAGAGGCAAACCCTGTTAAGATCCTCACCAGCCATTATTATTTGCCTCACTCCAATCTTATCTATTTACCATTACTGACATTTAGACTAGGACAAGAGGAATTTAAATATTTCATTCTGAACTTGCTCATATCTTTTTTAACATCAAACAATTCACATCTATGATGACAGTGCTACCTTGAATTAGTCCCTACATCTTTTTTCTGATTGTTTCCCAAGAAATTTTGAATATCTAAATAGAATACTATTAAACTAAATAGAATACTCCACTAGAAGAGTCCTGGGTTCTAGAGGTGGCTCTGTTGATACTCAGCCATGTGATAGTTTGAACAAGTCATACCAGTAGAAAAGAATACTAATTGGCCACAACTCACAGTCTTGTTGAAATATCTGAAACTATTCCAAACTATCAATACATGTCACATTTTTATGTTGACCTTAGAAGCTATTCTTTAGGCTCGTGTTGCCAGAGTCTATGCTCATATCCAATATCTAAAGAAGTAATGAAAGCAGTGCAGGATTATTGTTTTTGCCTTGGTGAGATGTCAAACCAACATTACTAGTTTAATTATTTATTCTGCCATCCACCCAAGGTATGGTCCCTATTTTTCCTTACAATGTTGAAAGTCCTGAACCAACTCACTAGATGAAAGATAAATGCCATATGTAATTTAAATAATTTACCATTTTCTTGGCAACTCGCCACTTATCATCTTCAATGCTATGATACTGGATGAGAGTGTTTTTAAGTCTAGTTGCAAAAACAGCAGCATCAGGCAGTCCTTCCATTCTTTTCTTCTGTTACAAAGACAAAGATCAGCATCAGCAAACACCAGGATTTGAAGCAGGAGACCAATGAGTCTCAAATCTGGCTTCATAAGAGAATCACCTGGGAAGCCGTAAAAGATACTTACACCTAGATCCCACCCCAAATTAATTAATCAGAATCTCTGAGAGTAGGACTTGGGCATAGGTTTTTTTTTTTTTTTCCAAAATTTCCCAAGATGAGTAACACCAAGTCAAGGCTGAGGATCACACATGTTATTAAAATCACTCATATAAAAATAAACTACAATCCTAATTCCCTTTCTAAAGGAATAAATACATTATAGAATTCTAGATGACTTAAGGAAAAAATACTGCTGTTTCCAAACTACAAAAATAAATACACAAGGAACAAATCTTTTAAAAAGTCTTTAGAGTTTCAGCCATTACATGTTTTAATTTAACATCCAACAGATTTAAGACTCATTCTAGAAAACGAATGACGAGCACAACTAGAAACCTGTTCACACATCTTTTCAGGTTAGGGTTACAGAACTCTGAACAATTTCAATATTTGGAGTACTGCACCACTTTCAGAATTTTATTTCATGTGATGAAGTGTTATAGGACTCACTAAGGTATCTCTGTAAGGAAGGAGGAGGTCATATGAAGACTTTTAGAACTATGAGTGCAGCATAAACAAATGGTTCATAATTTTAACCATATAGAAAAGTACTATATTGTTACTAACTCCAAAGATAAGCTACTATTCAACATTGTTTTTAAAGAGAAATGACTGTTAACCTTAAAGATAATAAATGATATCATGAAGGCTTCTGATAACGTGACAGTTTTAAAACATTGCTGCAAATTCTTTAGTACACTTCCCATTAAGAGGTGGTCTGTGACTGCATGACTTCCTAGGTTGGGTTAGAAAAGTCCATGCAGGCTCTGCAGGTTTCTTTCAGACTAATTTCTCTGGGAGCCTTTGATCAACATGCACGCATGCAAAAACTCTGGCTGTCTTGAGGCTGAAATGTAGAAAGACTGGAGAGAAGGGGGAATGGGGAGAAAGATAGGACTCCAAAATCCCAGATCCAGAAGCCTAGTTAGAGCTTCATTCTAATGGGTATCACCCTAGGCTTCCCTCAATTTCACTCAGTCTTCCCCATCTTAACAATTTCATCTTTTTTTTTTAATTTATTTTTTAATTTAGGCTCCACACCCGGCATGGAACCCAACACAGGGCTTGAACTGAAGACCTGAGCTGAGATCAAGAGTCAGATGTTTAAACAGTCACCTAGGCACCCCAAATATTTGCTTTTAAAATGGTAATAGAGTCAGTTGCTCAAAGACAAAGCCTAGAAATCACCCTTAATAGAAATTAAGAGGTTCCTGGGCGCCTGAGTGGCTCAGTGGGTTAAAGCTTCTGCCTTTAGCTCAGGTCATGATCCCAGCATCCTGGGATCAAGGCCTGAGTCAGGCTCTCTGCTCAGTGGGGAGCCTGCTTCCTCCTCTCTCTCTCTGCTTGCCTCTCTGCCTGCTTGTGATCTCTTTCTCTGTCAAATAAATAAATAAAATCTTAAAAAAAAAAAAAAAAAAGAAAGTAAGAGATTCCTATTCACACCACCAGGTCTCATTGCATATATTATTATCCGACTACTTTTCTTTCTGTCCCTCAAATAGGCCAAGCTTGTCACTGACTCTGGGCTCTGTTCTTGCTATTTCTCTGCCTGGATTATTAGCTCCCAAATCTGAGCATGGTTAGTAACAACTTGTAATGACAATTTCATTTTAAACCTCCTATCTTAATACAGTCTTCTGCAAGTCTCCATTATATCCTTCTTCCATTTTCTTCACAATACTTATCACAATCTAAAATTATTTAATTATTGGTATATTGTAATCTATCCTTTCACCATCACATCCCCAACTAACAGAGCAGGGGCCTTTGACTATCTTATTTATCACTGTATCGCCACCAAGTAGAACATTGCCTGGAACACAACAGGCTCTTAATATTTGTTGAAGTGTGTTTGCTTCAAAACAAGAATTATGGGGCGCCTGGGTGGCTCAGTTGGTTAAGCGACTGCCTTCAGCTCAGGTCATAATCCCGGAGTCCTGGGATCGAGCCCTGCATCGGGCTCCCTGCTCAGCGGGAGGCCTGCTTCTCCCTCTTTCACTCCCCCTGCTTGTGTTCCCTCTCTAGCTGTGCTTCTCTCTGTTAAAGAAATAAATAACATATTTTTTTAAAAAAAGAAGAAGAATTATTTGGTCCTGATTTTGTGTCCTTTTGGTGTCTTGGTGCACTCCTGTAAAAGAATATAGAAAAGGCTTCTGGGGAAAAGCTGCATAATTTACAGAACCATCACGTTACTACTAACCAGGAAATCAAGAAAAGATCTAAATCAAATTTCTATGAGAATAAGGCTGTAATTCTCAACTACAGATGCATACTTCAGAATTCCCTTTGTTGTATTTTGTAGTAGTTGTGGCTTTTGACAAAGATTCCCTTCCTACGCTCCTATGAGTCCTCTTTTTGACCAGGCCTTGTTCTTGGGCTTGTCCCTGGCTCCCTAAGTTCAGTTTTTGAAAGAATCCTGCTGCACTAGTTTCCTACAACACCACTTACCCTCAAAAATTCCTCATCCTACCCTTGATCTTATCATGTTGCTCTGCATTCAGCATGAATCCTAAGTCAATTTAGCCAGAATCCCCCTTACCCCTAAGGTTTCCTCTTAGCAATTCCCCATCCATTGATACCTACCCTGCTCCTAGGCTACAAATCCCCACTGTCCTTGTTGTATTCAGAATGGAATGCAATTCTTTTTTTTAAAGATTTTATTTATGGGGCACCTGGGTGGCTCAGTTGGTTTAGCGACTGCCTTCGGCTCAGGTCATGATCCTGGAGATCCGGGATTGAGTCCCGCGTCAGGCTCCCTGCTGGGCAGGAAGCCTGCTTCTCCCTCTCTCACTCTCCCTGCTTGTGTTCCCTCTCTGGCTGTGTTTCTCTCTGTCAAATAAATAAAATCTTAAAAAAATAATAATAATAAAAAGATTTTATTTATTTGAGAGAGAAAGAGTAGGGTGGGGGGCAGATGGAGAGAGAACCCAAAGTATACTCCATGCTGAGCATAGAGCCAACTGCAAGATCATGATCTGAGCCAAAACCAAGAGTTGAAGGTTTAACCAACTGAGCCACCCAGGCACCTTCAGAACAAGGTACAATTCTATACTGAGGTATCTTTTCCCTTATTATAATAGTTCTTAAATAAGATTAGCCTTTACCACTTTAACTTCTATCTGCCTCTGGTTTTGACAGTTTTTAGATGTTAGATTTCAGAGCCCACTGCCAGATAGTGTGATTTGGTGGGCCTGTTCTAATGTAGGCCCCAAAACTCTAAGTTCTATAAAAAGTCTCGCTGATCATTCTGTTATTCAGCCAGGGTTGAGGAACACTATCTAAAAACTAAAGATGACAGAAATAAATCAATATTGTAGTCAATATTTAAATAGCATAGAACAAAGCATACAAGCCATTAAAAAGATAAACAAGATGATATAGAACTGTAAGAGAGGAAAAAAACCTTTTTCTCTACTCTCAGATTCTGTCCCTGAGACCTACACATTAAACTGAAAGAAGTTCTATTAACAGGACAAAAGGCATACAAATTTTATTTGCTGTTTCTTTGCTGTTAATATTTAATTTTTTATATACATAGAGGCCTTCACAAAAAGAAGGAAATGGAGACTCAAAAACAGCAGTTAGACTTGGTCCTTATACCCTATTCTAACAAAAAGTGGTAACTTGTGAAAAAGTGACAAGACAAAGGAAAAGGGATTTGGACTTCTGGGGGTGGTGAATTATGAGAAAGTAAATACATGAGAGAAAATTAATAGAAAACAAAGGTTATTGTAGTAAAGTTTTGTTTGTTCAAACAATCTTGGTGCCAGCTGTACTTCCAGTGATGAGTTGTTCTCCTAGTATAGGAGAGAAGGAGGGAAGACCTTCACAAAGGGAAATTTATGCTCTACTTTTAGGCAGGAGAGGGAGGGAACACAGCTCTTTCTGCATTTACTTCTGAAATTGCCTTCACTCAAAATAATCCTTACTCCAAAATGGCGTATTATGAGGTGGTATCTCCCAAAATACGGGAAACATGAGAAAGTATATATAGAAAGTTCAATAACATAGAATTTAGGATCTATGTAAGTGCTACAAAATATATAATAAATATAGACTAAAAGTGGATGAGCTCATTCAAGCAGTGTGCCAGTCAGGAAAGTATCCCACTTTTCCTCAAAAGACTCCCAACTCGATAGCTGGTATAATGACCTTAATCAAGGTTGTTATAAATACAAGTACAAATTCTTAGAGAAGACTTGAAAAACTAATTTATCTATTGCTGGGGTCATTATGATTAAACAATATTCTTTAAACCTAAAGGTTGCCTGCCAGTTTCCTGTGGTTGGCAGGTAAGGTATTTTTCTTTACAAATCTCCTTTATAGAAATCAAAGATGAAATGTAAAAATGCTATTATCACAGACCACATTATCTTTGTACAAATCCAGTACACAAATGCAAACAATAAAAACTACCCTTAAAGATGAGAATCTGGATCTTTAAGAGGCTTACCTTAGTACTCATTCCCTCTTACTGATCACTATAAAATCCAAACTCCTTAATATGGCTTATGGGTCCTTTTACAATCTGGCTGAGTGTCACTGCTTAATTTCTACTCTTCTTTCCTGAACTCCGCTAAAGACTAGGTTAGCTTCCCCCCATCCCAACAATGTTTCTCACAACAACTCTGTAATTATTCACTTGTCATATTTTCCAATTTAATTATAAACTTTTTGAGGCAGGAAATGTGACTTGTTCAATGTTATACTCCTATGTCTAGCATGCAGTAGGAACCCAGTAAATAAAAGTAGGAAAAATAGGTAGACAGTGAACTACTAGTCTTACTTATGGAAGACCTCAAGATATCTAAGAAGAGCCTGTTTATACCAATCATCCTTGAGCTTCTGAATGACTAAAAATTCCATGGTCATGATTAAACACAGCAATTTTTCAAGGAAGTCTATTATTTTATTTACCAAGCATCTAGTAACTACCAGGTCCTACAACTACAGAAATGGATATAATCCAGGTTTTGCTCTCAAAGTTGACTTATTCCACCCTTTAAATAAACTCTGAATTGCAACAACAACAAAGCTAAAATACTAAAAATTAGGGGCGCCTGGGTGGCTCAGTTGGTTGAGCGACTACCTTCGGCTCAGGTCATGATCCCGGAGACCTGGGATCAAGTCCCACATCGGGCTCCCTGCTCGGCGGGAAGCCTGCTTCTCTCTCTCTCACTCCCCCTGCTTGTGTTCCCTCTCTCGCTGTGTTTCTCTCTGTCAAATAAAATCTTTAAAAAAAAAATAAAAAATAAAAAATTAACTAAAATACTAAAAATTATTAATGAGCCTCTTTTAAGGGTAGTGGAGTAGGTGTAGTAAAGTAGAACAAGTGTAAACTCAGAAAGCTCTTTTTTAGACCAATGAAGTATTTAACCAGGCAGTTCATTCTTGCATGGATTTTTTTCATCAAGATTAAGTCCAAAAAGAATAATGGTTACTGTCTAAACTATTTGTGTGTGGACAAGCATAACATATCTCCGGAAATATATTCTAGAATTGGGGAGCAAGCAAGAATTGGGGTTATTATCAAGGTATTGATGCTCTTCTAATAAAACAGAATACTCTGATTAATGGAAAGGAAAGCAAACATATGTTCTACTGCAATCTTCACCTATGGAGAATATAAGGAAAATGTTTTGTTTGGGTCTTTTTTAAGATTTTTTAATATTTATTTGGGGTAGTATGTATGTGTGACAGCGAGAGATCATGAGCAGAGGGAAGGGGGAGAGAGAGAAGCAGACTCCTATTGAGCAGGGAACCCAATGCAGGACTCAATCCAAGGACTCTGGGATCATTACCTGAGCAGAAGGTAGACAATTAACTGACTGAGCCACCCAGACTCCCCAGGAAATGTTTTAAATACTATTCTGAACTCCCCCTTACTGATTCTTTCATTCTTTCTCTTGACCTACATTAGGAAACTCTCCAACTCAATCACTTACATTTTAGAGAGTAATTACCACTTAATTGTATCAGAATCTAGCAGCTCCTTTAAAAAGACTTTATACTGAGATTGAGAGTCTCCTATGGTTTGTCTCCTTAATCTCAGGAAACAAACAGGGTTGCTGAGGGCAGGGGGGATAGGGTGGCTGGGTTATGGACATTTGGGAGGGTGAGTGCTATGAATTATGTAAGACTGATGAGTCACAAATAATATATTATATGTTAATAAAAAACATTTTTAATTTAAAAAAGACCATATACTTTTGACAGTCCTATTACTCAGTGCTCAGTAATGTACACTTTCATTTTTTCCCTTACTTTATTTTTTATTTTTTCCCTTACTTTAAAACTTTTTTTTAAAAGATTTTATTATTTATTTATTTATTTGACACAGAGAGAGATCACAAGTAGGCAGAGAGGCAGGCAGAGAGAGGGGAGGAAGCAGGCTTCTTGCTGAGCAGAGAGCTCAACATGGCCTCAATCCCAGGACCCTGACATCATAACCTGAGCGGAAGGCAGAGGCTTTAACCCACTGAGCCATCCAGGTGCCCCTGCCATACTTTAAACTAACCTTTTTGTTCATGTTTTCTATGCCCATGTCTTTGGAGTGATCACTGGCGTAGACAGTGGCTGCCATTGTACAGAGGGAAGCCTGCCAAAGTCAGAAATTGTCTCATGGCCATCTCTCGGCACCATACGGTTTGGCCAATACAACTCAATTTTTCATCAAATTTACATCACAGGGAAATGGCCATAGGTTCTATTTTAAATATGAAACATAATAAACATTTTGGCCTCTATTAAAAAATGAATGTCATACAAATCTGTTTATACCTATGTAATATGGTGAAGTCAGAATTCACTTTTTAAAGAAGATATTACCAGTACCAGAATTGTTTAAACTTCCATTTCCGGATTGATAAGAGGTTTTATTTACGGGAATAGCTTCAATTTAACATGCCATAGATTTTCCTCCCAAGGCGTTGTATAAACTAAGACTTTGTAAATTAAATTATATTTTCTACCTAACACAAAAATGTCAGCGTATGCTTGATTTCCAATCAATCTTGAATTTGTAATTTAACTTTTCCAACTCAATCAAATACAGTAATTTCTCATTTTTGATACTGGTTGCAGCAGGAATCCAACAGGGAAGCCCATTTCTGCAATGTGACCAATGCCCTTCCCTCTGTCTCAGTGCTCACTTTAGCTTATTCTAGTATAAGCTTTACAACAATGTTGAGACTTTTTACAACAGTTAAGGCAATATTAAATTCTAATGATACCTTAGCTTTAAGTTTGAGTCCAGGTTAATGTTTGAGCTCCTAATGCTCTAATCCTTTTTTTTTAATAGCTAACATTTATTGATCATTTACTACGTGATCAGTCTTTCTGGCCACGTTAAATTGTATTATTTCATTTGATACAATTCACAACCTTAAAAGCTGATCCTTATATCCTTATTTTGCAGAGAAAGTACAAACAAAGAAATTAAGTCACTTGGAGATCACACAGCTAATACGTGACGGAATCCGACAGAATTCCAACTCAGGACTTCCGCCTTCGGAGTTAAAAAGTCTCTTGGGTAAAACACCAGAAGTTGATCACAAGCTGGAAGAGACTTTACATTAAAAAAATCTGACATCACACTAAATCGGTCATTTTGTCCTGGCCCCTGATCCCTAAATAGCTCAGGTAATCTTTCTTTGCACATTAGGGATAACGGTAACAGTAATTTATTGAGGAATGACTTGAGTTAACTCATTTAGGACCGAAGCTGGAAGACAGTAAACCTAGAAAACGCTGCCTCTTATCACCTCAATATCACCTCAGTCAAAGCTTGCCCTGCGAAGATGGGACCCTGCACTGTACGCGCATCCACTACGAACCAGGAAGCACTGCGCCCTTCAAGGAACGCCACCTCGGTGCATCCTCACCGTCTCCTGAAAGCAAGGTTATTACTACCCCTTCCCCATTTACGGACGCAGAAACTGACGCCTAGTAGACATCCAAGTCCTTACACTGGAGAGCGATGCAGAGAGGCGAGGTGCAAGAACCCCAGGATTCTTCCGGGGACTGACGGGCGAAGTCTGCACGCGCCGGCGTCACGGTCCGCCACCCTTCCCCCGCCCCCGACCTCCACACCAGTCTTTCCCGCCCCGCTCCCAGGAGCGGCTCGGGAAAACGCACCCGGCAGGGCGCCCCGGACGCCCCCGTCGCCCTCCCTCCAGGCCGCCTCATTTCCGCCGCGACTCCGCGCCTACACCCACCGCTACCTGAGATAAAGCGAGGCGTGGCACCCGGCTAGGCGCGCCGGGCAGCACCAGACTCCCCACTTTCCGCAACACTGAAGCTCTAGAGCTCCCCGGCTTCTCCGCCTGTCCCGGCCGGCAGCAGCCAATGGGAGATAGGTCACCACTGCTCGCAGCCAATTGGAAGGCACTAAACCCTAAGGGGGAAGAGGGCCAATCCCCCAGCCTAGTATCCAGCTCTACACCGGGTACACCCAAAGAGCTTGTGGCCTAAGTTGGCCGGGGCAACGTGTGTTTGTTTGGATTGGCTGGCGCGGCAGCGTGCGGAGCGCTGATTGGTCGCTGGAAATGGAATGATTTCTCGTGCGTGTGGGCTGGTGCGAGCCGGGCCACGGTTCCCTTCCTGTGTGGGGTAGTTAAGTGTGTGGGTTTGCGAGTTGGTGAGGCTCCGGCGGGGTTTCCCGCAACCAATTCATGGCGAAAAAGTTTTGCGAGGCAGGGAATCCAGCTGAGAGAAATACGAACACAGGAGGGAATGAATGACGACGGAAAGGGGTAAGATTGGCCTAAATTCAGAAGGCTGTGTAGAAGTACTGTCACGCAGCTGCACTAGCCCTCTCAGGACCAGTAGTCAGATTTGAGAGAGAAGAAAAGGCGCCCGGGCACAGGCAAACATTTGCCCTCAGATAAGGGAGGTCAGAAGACCACCTTGAAAACAGAGAAAAGGAGGGGTGTGGCAGGTGGCTTTCGCAGCCTCCTGAAGTATTCTGGTTTTCCTCTGACAGGATGTTTGACAAATCTGAATACTAAGTGTCAGGTGTTTACAAGTTATATTTACTAGGATATTGGGTTTGAGGTCCAAGAGTATTGAGGAATGCAGTGCTGCACCGTGAGTCATTTTTTTGGTACACTTGCAGTGAGAACAAATAATGCATAAATTTTGAAGTTAATGTCATTGAAAGAATCATCAAACACCACTTGCCAGTTATTGTTGGCAGATTTTTAAAAATCTTACCGCATTATTAAAGCTTACCTCATCCAGGGGCACCTGGGTGGCTCAGTTAAGCGCCTGCCTTGCGCTCCAGTGTTAATGCCAGGACCCCGGAATGGAGCCCAGCCTGGCTCCCTGCTCAAGTGGGGAGCCTGCTTCTCCCTCTCTCTCTCTGCCCCTCCCCCCACTCGTGTGTCCCCTCTCTTGCTCTGCTCTCTCTCTCTCTCTCAAAATCTTTAAAAAGGGGGGGGCTTACCTCTTGAGTTAGGGGAATAATTTGGCTGGTGATTACTTTTCCATTATTTCACATGTAATCATCTGTAAAACTCACCTACCTTGGGGGGCTCTTAAGTGGATTCAGTGAGGTACAAAGTATGTAAGACCTACACAAAGCACTTTTCCACACCATCTGAAATTATTATGAATATGTATGCAAATAAGGACCACGATAATTAGTCAATATTAAGAAGCAAGTGAATGAAGGCAGAGGCATAGATCTTAAGTCCGTTCCTTAATTTCTGAGTAGGTGAACAGGTCTGGCAGACTCTAATATTAGAGCTCTTAACTTTCACAAAACTCATAATGTGTTTCACAGCTCTCTAGTAGGCACTTGTGCACAGCAGTGAGGACCTAATCCCTGCCTGGAAGGTTTACACACTTTAATGGTGGAGAGGAACAAGTCCTCAAAAAATAGAAAATGAATCTCTTATTAGGATTCAGCTGTGAACACATTGCTCAGCAGCTCTGCAAATTCTCTCACAGAACCTGGTAGAACATGTTCAAAACAAGCTTACAACAAGAAAAAGAAGCATATGGACTACTATGACTCTGAACACCATGGAGACTATGAATTTATTTCAGGAACACGAATGCATAAACTTGCCGCAGAAGGCCAGAAACCTAAAGACACATAAAGTTTCATGGCTCCCAAAGCCTGGACTGTGCTGATGGAATACTACAAATCCTTGGAGAAAGCTTAAGGTGTTGACCTAGTCACTCCACCTTTGACACTTCACCGAGTAATAAGAGGGGACCTCTTATTGTGGTGGTGTCTGTCTGGGTACACTTCCTAAAAACAGACCACTTTTCTTAACTAGCATCAGGTTTGGTCTGCCCTAGGAGTTTTGTTCTGAACTAGTGTAATACACTGCTGGGTTTAATGTATCTTTTCCACTTATTATAGTTAATATTCCTACAGTAAAAATATTATATTTATGCTTCTGTCTTATGATTTTTTTCAAGCTGTTATATTCGTTGTAACCCATAGTATACACATTGAATCTCATTTTTCATTCCTTGAAGAAAGAAAAAAATCCACTACACAATAAACTTGGCTAGACTTTATTTTGGGAATTTTACAAAACATATGTAGCAATTAGATTTTCTTTTTCTACACTGAAAATATAAACTGCTTCCTTCTTTCTTTCCAATAAGCTGTTGATCTCTCAGCTAGCTATTTTAATCTATTCTTATGATCTGTGTAAGCCCTAAATGAACTTTCTTTATTCAATAACATTAAACTTGTTGGCTTTATGAAAAAAAAAAAAGATCAACTTGGCTTTTGTTGTCACCGTTGTGTTCTTAAAGGTAGCTGCCTAAAGTCATCGCATTGATGCCCAGAAGGGAAGTTTTTCTTTACCTTCTGTTCTTCATCTGTTTTTGTGATTTTCTTGGTCAGAAAGAAGTTGAGGGTAATTAAAAACCACCCTATATCTATCAAAATGGAATCCTACTGCAAGCAAAACTCCAGGTTCAGAAAAAAGAACATAACATCATCTGGAGCTATTATTGACAGCTTACTATGGACCAGGCACAGTGCTAAGCATTTTACACATATTAACTCATTTAATCCTGATAACAGCCCTGTAAGGTATGCACGTTTATTACGGTACTCACGAGGGGATGGTAATCTATAAGGCCACAGACAAACCCCTCTTCCAAGTAGTTTGAAAATGGGGAAATAAGCTTTCTATATAGAATTTAAGTATAAAAGAGGCATAATGTACTTGACTAGCTATATGGAAGGTCACCCTAAAGTGACAAAACAGCTTCCCTGCCAAAGCCCTGATTGTAATCAGACTGAATATATTAACATATTTAAAGAAAGAATTTCCAAAAAGAAAAACAAAAAAATTGCAAAACCCCAAAATAATATATTCACAATTTCTTAACAGGAGGCAATAAATCTAGAAGTAAAAACGAAAAAACAAAATAAAAACACACATACACAAATATCCCTACTTGAAAATTAAAAAAAAAATTTGGCTTCCAAATCCTTCAATCAAAAATAAAATATTACATGCTGTATAATATTAATAAAATACTTAACATTAATAAATATTAATATTAATAAAAAACCCCTGTATATCAAAATGAAATATGACAAATCCTATACTTAGGCAACCTGACTCTGGAAAATTCATAACCTTAATTCAACAAATATTTATTAAATGCCTGCTATAGGAAAATTGTTGAAGCTGGAGCAGTTTATAATATGACTCCCAGCCAATTCCAGAGCTGGACTTACCCAATAAATTTCTTTTTCTTTAAGTCAGTTTGAGTTGATTTCTCTCATTTAGAATGAAAGAGTCTTATTGAAACTAATATTACACTATACATTAACTGGAATTTAAATAAAAACTTAAAAAAGAAAAAAATAGAATGAAGGAGACTTTAGGGAATAAAAAACTCCTTTTCCCCTGCAACACTTTCTTTGTTTTATCCAGCAAAGACCAAGAGCCAGGTGAAAACAGAGAGGAGGAGGAGGACTGTTGGGATTAGACACCCTAGTGGAAGCTGTGCAAGAAGGAGGGACCTGAAATATTCCATTTACGGCTATGGGAAGACAAAAAGCAGGTCCTGCACCTGGCTGGAGAAACTTACAGATGTCAGCCATTTATACGTAGGTTGGGAAAATAAATATGTAAGAATTATCTATCTCCGGGGTGCCTGGGCGGCTCAGTTGGTTAAGCGACTGCCCTCGGCTTAGGTCATGATCCTGGAGACCCAGGATTGAGCCCCGCATCAGGCTCCCTGCTGGGTGGGAGGCCTGCTTCTGTTCCCTCTCTCACTGTGTTTCTCTCTGTCAAATAAATAAAATCTTAAAAAAAAAAAAAAGAATTATCTATCTCCTCTGTTATTTCAAGTATCTCAAACACCCAAGACCGTGTGTAATCTAATTTCCTTAAGGCCAAGCTGTATTTTCAACATTCAGATTCCATGAAATTCTCCTATATCCTTTCTATAAGCCTTCTTCAAGTCTTCTAAATGGGTTTCTCTTCCTTTTTTTTTCTTTTTTAAAGACTTATTTATTTGTGAGAGGGAGCACAAGCAGCAGGGAGTGTCAGAGGGAGAGGGAGAATCAGACTACTGGCCGAGCAAGGAGTCCAATGTGGGACTCCATCCCAGGACCCGGGGATCATGACCTGTGCCAAAGGCAGATGCTTAACTGACTCAGCCACCCAGACGCCCCTGGGTTTCTGTTTCTTGTCATCAATCCCTGACTTATCAAAGGGCAAGCCTTGGCCTATCCCCTCAAGGAGAGTTTTTACATGCTTAAATGAATTAACATCAACTATAGTATTAACTACATGTTCTTGTCAAGGAAAGAGGCAGAGGCTTTGAACAAATTACAAAGCCTTGGATTCCTCACCTATACTATGGGATTGAGAACATCTACTTGACAGGGTAGTTAAAAGGGTTTGCTGCAGAGGTTGGCTTAGTTTTTGGCACTGAGTGGGTCATGGGGGCTGGGGAGGAACTTCTGGGTGAAAACATGAGTGAGGGTAAAGAGCAGAGGTCCCTGATACTCCCTTTGTGTCTGCAGCATGGGATGCACCTTGAAAATACAGACTTCATGCCCTATCCTGAAACTACTAAATTAGTCTTTGAGGGAGTGGGTTAAGAATGTGACTTTCAACACACCCCACTGGATGATGTCACATAGCTAATCTAAGACCAATCTGACTGCAGTTCAAGAACTCTCAGAAAAGGAATCAAGGTTTATGTGTGAAGATAGAAGGCCATATGAATACCAACTGGTAAGAATCAGTGGGCAAAATACTGAAGTGTCTGCAGTATTAATTTTTGTTACTTAGTTTCTGTGCTTTGATCTTTGTGCTGTCTTCTCTACCATTTCAAGCTTTATGCTCATTTGTTTAAAAAAAAAAAAAACATACACTGGGGCACCTGGGTGGCTCAGTTGGTTAAATATCTGACTCTTGATCTCAGCCCAGGTCATGATCTCAGTGTTGTAAGATTAAGCATTCCCCACCCCCACCCCCATGGGCTCCGGGGTGGACATGAAGCCGTTTAAGATTCTATCTCTCCTTGCCCTCTGTCCCTCCACCCTTTTCCATAGAAAAACAAGCTAACCCAATGTATACAAGATATTCATGTTAGAAGACCATAATTAAAACAAATGAAAACATACAAGCAAGCAAAACTCAATTTTTACCTGTTGTTCATATATCAAAGTATTCGGATGAAAATGAAGGCCAATTAACAATGTTGTGATGAGCACCAGGTGTTGTAAGTGATGACTCACTAAATACTACACCTGAAACCAGGTTTACCCTAAATGTTAACTAACTAGAATTCAAATAAAAACTTGAAACAAAGAAAACCCCCAATATTGTGATCATCGTAAAGTACATAAATAGCTGATACCAATTTCTCCAATGTAGATAGCATCTATGGAATGATTGCTATAGTCCAGTCACTGATCTAGTCAAGTATATCATGCTCCCTCCCCCATCTTGCACATTAGGAAACTGAAGCTTAGAAAGTTTAAGTAATTATCCTAAAGTCACAGACAGGGCTAATCAGGGGCAGAGGTCAGATATGACTGCTCTTTGTCCCTGTGCTAAGAGTACCACTCCCTTTTAGGACAGAAGCTGTTGCCTGCAGAGGGCAGGAAGACAATGTAATTGCCCCCTGGGTGTGGTAAGTCACAGTCACGGTAACTCCCAGGAACTCCTGGTATTTCAAGGCTAAGGCTATTTCAGGAGCCTGTAGGCAAATCCAGCCCACAGTCCAAGCTGGCAGAAAAATACATAGGTTGCTTTAGATGTGGCTGAGCACAGTTGGGAGCCCCTTGTTATTTTCATTATGAAAATGGTTAACTGAAGTTAAAGAAATTTCATGTTGTGCTTAGGTTCAGGAGAACATGGATATGTGACTGTACAGTGAAACCAAACAGAGGGAAATGCTATCTCAGACACCAGCAGTTAGGCTGAGTGTTTGAGAATTGCCAACTGTGTGAAAAGACTGTCCACCCACAGGGAGAAGAGAATTGCTAACTAGCCATATCTGAAGTGATCAGCAAGGTACTTTTGATGAATTTCCCCTCTCTCTCTTTTTTAATAATTCTTTTTTATTGTATTTTTTATTTTATTTTTCAGAGTAAACTCTACATCCAAAGTGGGGCTTGAACTCACAACTCCGAGATCAAGAGTTACATGCTCCGCTGACAGCAGCCTGCCAGGTGCCCCTGATTTTTTTTTTTTCTCATTTATTTCATGCAGTTCTCTAAAACCAGGTTGGCAAATGACAGCCCACGTGCCCAATTAGGTCCTTCACCTTTTTTGTAAATACAGGTTTGTTGGAACCCAGCCACTCTCTAATTTATATGCTGTCTACGACTACTTTCACACTACAACTTTGATTTTGAGAAACCACAGCAGACACTATATGGCCCACAAAACTGAAAAAATTATCTGACCCTTTATAGAAAACCTTTACTGACCTCTTCCCTAAGACATATTTCACAAATTTCACAAATCTAGATTTAAAATTCAAATTTGTAAAAAAAGATACAATGAAGCTTGAAACACATCTGAAAGCCTTTATTTCCTTGGATCCAAAAGATGTGGGGAAGTGAAACCCATTGAGAAAAAACAAGGTGTAAGAGACCTCAACGGGATCAGAACTGGACCTTTACAAGGTCAGTCACTCCTGCTGAGAATGAACTGGGTTAACCAGGAGGTTACATTTATAAATATTCCAACTCAGAGAACACTGTATTGCATTTGAACAAATAAAAGTGCAAAGTGTGCCATAGTTCACCTTTTACAATCCTAATCTAATTATTTCTGATTGCATGCACATTTTTCTCAAAGAGGGAACTTTATTATATTTTCATAAATTTGTCAATTATTAAGGGCCAGCTCTGTCAGAAGTAACCCAAAATATTTATACTCACAATCAGACTATTTGTGCTTTATTTCCTACCCCTTTTTCTTGCCCAGAAATGGAGCCCTTGATTTGTAGCTGGGCATATCACAGTCCAGAATAAGAGACATTTTTGAGACCCTGAGAGCCAGAGCTCTGAATTGACTTGAATCCTGCTGATCTGCTATACTTGTGAGAAATTTATAAGGTAGAAGTCATGCTTTTACTGCTTCTGCAATTCTACCATAGGTTTCTCTTTCCCAATCCCCTGCCCCAGTACAAAATTGCTTTATAATTTTTGTGGTTTTTAATGGCCATAGGAACATCTGCATGGGTGGCCTCACTATGTTGTGTTATTCTCAAAGGAATCCTTAATTGTTTCTTCAGTCCTCCCCTGATTCTCTAAGCCATAACAAAACCTGTGCTAAATCCGTTTCTGATTAAACTAGCTAAAATGAATTCTGTTCTCTGCAAGTGAACGCTGACCACACAAAATTTGGAATTTAGAAGTGGGGTGCTGCCCTAAAGGATACTAACATACATTTCCTAGACTTAGTGCAAGTAGTAGATGATATAGGCAGGTTTAACAGTGTGGAAAGCTGGAGACCCTTGTAATGCAGTGGCAAAGTATTTGATAAATGGTTGCCTAAAATATCTTGCAGGGTAGATTACATACTGATGGAGCCTGCAGCAGTAGGTTAAAGGGCTGGAAAATTTCATAATGGTATAGGTTGGTTGCTTCAGCTATTTCCAGCCTACTGTTACAAGAGAGAGATGAACTATATCTAGATCTGGCCAGTCTGCAAAGAAAAATGAAAGGAATATACCTGTGAAGGACAGGACAGGAATCTAAAGCTGTCAGAAAATGTCTCCACCTGTGGCAGAGAATCTAAAATATTTGTTATCCTAATATTGTGGTGCCTCACAGTGTTGAAAAAGTCAATTGTGGTAGCGCCTGGGTGGCTCAGTTAGTTAAGGGACTGCCTTCGGCTCACATCATGATCCAGAGATCGAGCCTCACATCAGGCTCCCTGCTCAGCGGGAAGCCTGCTTCTCCCTCTTTCACTCCCCCTGCTTGTGTTCCCTCTCTAGCTATGTTTCTCTCTGTCAAATAAATAAATAAAATCTTTTTTAAAAAAAGTCAATTGTGTCTGTACTTCCACACTTAAGCAAAAATAAGAGTTTGCTCTGAAGGAGCACTGTGATCCCAACTATTTACAAGCACCTCTCCAAAGCATTGTGGGCTAGACAGTGAGAACAAGCCCAGCAGCATAGATGAGTTTAAGGGTCTTGCCCTACCATTCAAGAGCCTTATTGTAGCACCTTATTGTAGCCACCTGTGCTAATTTGCCTGGGCTGCTACCATAAAGTGGTGCAAGCTGAGTGGCTTGAACAAATTGCCTCCCAGTTCTAGAGGCAAGAAGTTCAAGGTCAAGGCGTCAGCTGGGTTGGTTTCTTCCCAGAGAGGTGAGGAAAAATTTGTTCCATGGCTCTCCCTTAGCTTCTGGTGGTTTACTGGCAACTTTTAGCATTCCTTAGCTTGTGAGGGCCTCACCTAAATCTCCACCTTTCTCTTCACATGACAGTCTTCACTTGTGCATGTGTGTGTCCGAATTTTCCCTTCTTATCTGAACAACCGTCATATTGAATCAGGGCTCACCCTAATGCCCTCATTTAAACTTGATTATCTCCAAATTGATTATCTCCAAATTGATTGTCTCCAAATAAGGTCACATTCTGATACAGTAGGGCCAAGAATCGAACAGATCTTTTATGGGGGGAACATAATTCAACCTAAACACCACCATTAGGTTGAAAACAGACTGCGCAGAACATAGCTTATCTCAGGGATAAACATGGATGGTCGATGGCAGACTGCTAGCTGTCCTCCAATAACTATTCTCCCCCTTAATCTTTGGCACTAGAACCTCTGAGTTCTTATTGGCACACAAGATACTCTGAATAAAAACTGTATTTCCAAGCCTCCCAAGCAGCTGCAGTTTTGTTGATGAGTTAGTTTGTGCCAGTCAGATGTTATCTTGAAATATTCAGAAAGCAAGAGGCAGTTAGAGGCAGTGTGCAGGTTTGCCTGTAATGGCTTCTTGACCAAGGAGGCTTTCCTGAACCTGGGAGAGGCAACATAATTTTACAACTGGTAACCATAGCAGCATCCCAAAGGGGTGGGAGCCTCCTGAATATAGAGGAGGCAGTAGGTCCCTTGGTGGCTCAGGTTTATGGTATGAGTCTCAAATTTATTTTTGAGAACTCAAACTATAATCTATTTTATCAGTCTTCTCTATAATTCTAAGGAATTATATAGAATTTAAGACTAGAAAATTCCTTTTGTATTTAAACTAGCAGAGAGAGTATATTTACTGCAATTGGATCTGTTCAATACTGATTGAAATTGTTTTTCTCATTTTATGGATGAAGAAATTAAAGCTTGGAGACGATAGTAAGCTGGTAAACCAGCTCTCTGTAAGGAAAGAAATGCCCCATTTGTAGCACTTTGCAATCATCATGGTAAACACTCCTACCATGGTTAATTACAAGTCTCCAGAGTTTTAAAAACTTGTAGGCAAAACTCCTGAAAATTTAATAATTGGCTCCTATAAGCAGGTTTCTGCTCCAACCCACCACTACTTAAAGAATATAAGTAAATTTCCCAAGGTACCAACTCAGTAAGTATGCAATGAAAACATTGAGAATAGAATGGTGTTTATTCTGCCTGAAAAATCATTATACTTTATTGAGAGAATTTGGGGCTGCCAACTCAATACTAAATAGAAATTTACAACACATGATAGAAGTAGATTCAATGTCTTCACTTCAGAGACTTAGCTAATGAGACTTGAGACAGTAGTGAAGAAGCATACAGTATTTTAAAAGCATTTGTTAGAATTTGGGTGGGTAGTTATTACCAATATTATATGCACATGACAAAAGGGATTTAAACAGCCTAAGATTGTCAAAGTTGCAATGGGACTTAAGGAGGGAGAAAAGTAATTCGTAAATTGATATATTTAAAATTGGTGCTCCTTAATCAAAACCACAATGAGATATCCCCTCACACCTGTCAGAATGGCTAAAGTCAACAATACAGGAAAGAACATGTGCTGGTGAGAATGTGGAGAAGGGGGAACCCTCCTGCGCTATTGGTAAGAAGGCAAACTGGTGCAGCCACTCTGGAAAACAGTATGGAAGTTCCTCAAAAAGTTAAAAACAGAACTACCCTAGGGTTCAGCAATTGCACTACTACCCAAAGAGTATAAAAACACTAATTGAAAGGTATACATGCACCCCAATGTTTATAGCAGCATTATCTACAATAGCCAAATCATGAAAATAACCCAAGTGTCCATCAATTGATGAACAGCTAGAGAGATGTAGTGTGTGTGTGTGTGTGTGTGTGTGTGTGTGTGTGTGTGTGTAATGGAATATATATATATATAGTTCATTATATAATGGAATATATATGTAAAGAATATATATAATGGAATATTATTCAGTCATGAAAAAGATGAAATCTTGCCATTTGCAATGACCTCAGTGGAACTAGGGAGTATTATGTTGAGTTAAATAAGTCAGAAAGACAAATACCATATGATTTTACTCATATGTGGAATTATGAAATAAAACAAATGGACAAGGGAGGAAGAGAGAGAGAGAGAGAGAGAGAGAGAGAGAGAGAGAGAGAGAGGCAAAGCAAAAAATAGCCTCTTAATTATAAAGGACAAACTTATCAGAGGGGCGGTGGGTAGGGGGATGGGTGAAGTGGGTGATGGGGATTAAGGAGGGCACTTTCAGCGATGAACACCAGGTGATGTTTGGAAGTGTATTATAATGTAACACTGTGTATATTATGCTGTATGTTAACCAACTGGAACTTACATAAAAACTTAAGAAAAATAAAGTTGGTGCTCTCTAACTCCTATGGGACTAAGTTTGGGAATGAGGTAGTTATACAACTGACCTACTAAAAAAATTCCAGAAGACCACACAGTGAATGGAAACGGGTTTTCTTCAAGCATGTTTTGATGACCATAGTATAGCTTTTTGACCTTAAATGAGCAGTAAAGAAACCGATGGTGTATTTGTGTTTTTTAGAGGGGTTGTGAGGAAATTTGATGTTTAGTCTAATGAGTGAGACCTGGCCATGAGATCAAGCCTCTCGAGGCGTGACTGATGACCTGGCCAAGGCTAAAGCCTAAGTGAAGTGGTCAGGAGAGAACTTAAAATGAGACGACCAATTTCATTTTTTAAAAAATTTGAACAGGGGCACCTGGGTGGCTCAGTTGGTTAAGCGACTGCCTTTGGCTCAGGTCATGATCCCGGAGATCCGGGATCGAGTCCCACATCGGGCTCCCTGCTCGGCGGGAGGCCTGCTTCTCCCTCTCTCACTCCCCCTGCTTGTGTTCCTTCTCTGGCTGTGTTTCTCTCTGTCAAATAAAGAAAAAATATTAAAAAAAAAATTGAACAAAGAGCTCAATCGTCTGATACAATAAGAGATAAGTTGTGCCAATATGCACAATAATGGGCATTTCATGGAGCATTCAAAAATTGTAAGGTGAGAGTGGTAGGAAAGAGAAGTGGAAAGGAGATGGGATAAACAAAAGTGTGGTTTGGAAGCTTAGACACAGGCCTTGTCTGTTCACTGAACACAGCCGCTAGCCCCTGCCTGCTCTGGGCACTCGGGAGGCACTGGTGCCAAAGCAGTGGGCGGTATCCTCTCAGGTATGCACTGACAGCAAGACTTCTCCTTCCCTAGGTCAAATGATCACAGAGGTTTTGCTTTAGAACATTGCAAGACAACAGATACTAGTGTAATAAGGTTAGGGATGGTCCCAAATTTGTTGTTTCTCTATCCGGTAAGGATATAACTCAAAAGGGCAAAACATTTTGAGACTAAGAGAATTCCTTATAAAGTAATGGGGAGTTATATGACTCCTGTTCTTCCTTAGGTAGAATTGCTTTAGAAAATAGTTTCCCTAGTTTCCTTCTATTATCTATGAAGAAACCATTATTGTGTGATTAGAAAACATTACCACTTGACAGGTGAGAACAAATGCTAAGAAAATGGATATTTTGAAGATAAAATGTGAAGACAATTTTTTCTAAAAATACCACTACTTTAAAGATGGAGATTGATTTTGATTTTCACAAAATCAGTCACTATGCGTGACAAATCCTTTTGTTTTAGCATTTCTTTCACCTATCCTGACATTTCCACTCCTTTGTCACCATCAGAACTTCATTTGTGTAGTATTACATTACAATCCTACTGGAATAAAACACATTTCCCTACTTCTAGTCCTTCTCAGCCCAAATCTACCCTCTATCCTGCTTCCTGCCTGATTTGTCTTAATCATTGCTTTTATGAGGTCAATTCTCTTCTACAAAAAGTGATCCACAATGTGATTTATTAAACCATCATGGAAACTTGTCCCAAATTAGATAGAACTGAGATGTACAACATTAGAGGATTGTTAAATATAATTTTGTATATCAATAAAATATTATGCAGTGATTAAGAACATGCTACATAGGGGCACCTGGGTGGCTCAGTTGGTTAAGCGACTGCCTTCAGCTCGGGTCATGATCCCGAAGACCCGGGATGGAGCCCCGCATGGGGCTCCCTGCTCGGCAGGAAGCCTGCTTCTCCCTCTCTCACTCCCCCTGCTTGTGTTCCCTCTCTGGATGTGTTTCTCTCTGTCAAATAAATAAAATCTTAAAAAAAAAAAAAAAGAACATGTTACATAATGCAATTATTGTTTTGAAGAAAATATGTGCACATTACTGAATATAAAGCAAAGCATGAAACAAGCCACCTAGCAGTATTTACAAATTCTAAAAAAAGAAGTAAACACTCTTTGAGTCAAAATTTTTGTTTCTTGTAATTTATCAAGAAAATGAGAATGGGTACAAAGATTTCAAGTTCATCCAAGATTTGTTTTCAATAGTACAAAAAATTAGAAACAACCTACATGTCCAAAAGCATGGGATTGAATTTCAAGTTGCAATCAAGATAGAGATTAACAAAAGACATACAAAGTATGTTCTCTGACCACAGTGGAATGAAAGTAGAAATCAGTAACAGATCGTTATCTGGACAAACCTCAAATATATAAATCATGTATGTTTATATAGCCTTTGGGTCAAGAAAGAAACCAAAAAAGAAATTAAGAAAAATTTTAATTAAGTAAAAATGAAAAAGCATTTGAAAATTTATGAGATATAGCGATAGCAGTAATAAGGAATATTTTTGCTCTAAATGCCTGTTTAAAAAAGAAGAAAGATGGCCAAGTCAATGACATCAGCAATCACCTTAAGAAACAAGAAAATTGGGGTGCCTAGGTGGCTCAGTTGGTCAAGCGACAGCCTTTGGCTAAGGTCATGATCCCAGAGTCCCAGGATTGAACTCTACATCGGGCTCCCTACTCGGCAGGAAGCCTGCTTCTCCCTCTCTCACTCCTCCTGCTTATGTTCCCTCTCTAGCTGTGTTTCTCCCTTTCAAATAAATAAATAAAATCTTAAAAAAGGAAAAAAGAAAGACAATTTTCAAATTCCTTAAAAGATACAAACTACCAGTCTTTTTCAAGAAAAAATAAATAACTGAAGAGCTTACATCTATTAAAGACACTGCATTTGGAGTTTTAAATCTTCCCACAAAGAAAATTCTGTTCTCAGATGCCTTCATAAGTGATCCTACCAAACATTTAAAGAAGCAAAAATATTTCAACACAAACTCTTCAAGAAAATTGAGTACTTCTCAGCTCAATCTGTGAGACCAGCATAACTATACCACAACCTGAAAAATATAAGAAAACTGCAGAACAATATCCCTCATGAACATGGAGGTGCCATTTCTTACCAGTTTGAACAAATCACATCTAACACTATATTAATATGATAATGCATCATGATCAAGTGGGGTTGAAAAGGGATGCAAAGTTAGCTCAACATTTGAAAACAAATCAATGTAATTCACCATGTTAATAAACTAAAAAATGATCATCTCAAAAGATGGAGAAAAATCATTTGACAAGTAGTCAACATCCAATCCTGATAAAAGCCCTCGGTGAACTGGGAATAGAAGGAATATCCTCAGCCTGATAGAGAGCAACCAGAAAAACTGGACCATTAACATCATAGACATCAAAGACAAAATTCTTTCCCCAAAGATGAGGAAACAGGCAAGGATGTCTACTTTTACCATTTCTATTCGACATTGTACTAGAGGTTTTAGCCAGTCCATCCAGCTAAGAAAGAGAAATGAAAGATGTCCAGATTGAAGATGAAGAAGTAAAATGGTCCTTATTCACAAATGGCATGATCATCTATATAGAAAATCCTATGGAATCTATATATCTGCATATTAACTAGAGCTAATAAGTTTAGCAAGGTTGGAAGAAGTGAGAGATCAATATACTAGCAACAAACAATTGGAAATTGAAATTAAAATAATACAATTTATGAAAGCAAAAAAATATGAGTTACCTAGAGATAAATATGAGAACTGTAAACTATACTGAGAAGAGTTAAAGAACTCCTAAATAAACATAGATAAATGCCATGGTTATGGATAAACATGAATAAAACATTAGTTCTCATTAATTTGATTTGATAGATATAAGATGATCCCAACAAAAAATCTCAGCAGACTTATTTATACATTTTAATAGCTGATTTTAAAACACATACAGAAATGCAGAGAGCATAGAATTGCCAAAACAATTTTGAAAAAGGAGAAAAAAACCTGGCTAACTTCTACTCTCTGACTTCAAATCTTAGTTTAAAGTTACACTGATGGAGATTGTGTATTAGAATTGAGAAAGACAAATAAATTAATAGAACAGAGAGTCTAGCAATAAGACACATATGTAGTTCATTGATTTTCAACAAAGATGGAAAAGCAATTAAAAAATATGAGCTTGAGTAAGTTATTTTGTAAAGGATGCAGCCATTAAATTTTGATGTAGAAATATATGTATCAGCAAGCAAGATGTTTATGATATGTTAAAAGAAAACTTCAGGGTCTAAGACAGCTTATAAATTATTATTATATTTTTGAATGGGATCTGTTTTTTTCCCAAGGGGTACATACATACATATACATACAAATATACACACACACTAAAAGTGATTTTTAATTGTAAGAGCGTGGAAATGCTTATAATTTTACTTTTGCTTTTTGCTTATGCTTCTACTTTATAATAAACATGTACTATAATAAAGGACAAAACCAAAACATTAAAATACTGTATATTTATTATGTGAAGTTCAATAACTTTTTGGAGGGGGTTAAAATATGTTTGTGGTATAAAGACTGCAAAATATATTACAAATACTACAAAGAGAAGTGGAGTTACAAATAGTGTTTTAGCTTTGCCTTTTTAGTTTCCAAATTTTCCACATTGGGCACATGTTGCTTTTGAAAAATGACAAAAGTGATAAATACTATTAAAATTTCTCAATAACTAGAGAAGATCTAAGTCCTTAACTTAATGTTAAGATGCTCCATGAGCATAATGGCCAAAGCTGACCTTTCAACTTTCCTCTCTTCCCTTGCACATTCTCTGTCATCCCCCACTTTGTTCCCCTGGTTCTGTTCACTGCCCCCACACTCTCTCATGTCCTCCACTGATTGCATTACTGCCTCTGATCCTGCTGTTCCTCCTTACTTGGGCCATGCCTCCCTCTCTGTGCCTTTCTACTTCACACCAACGTTTGAAGTCAAGTTCCTGCTACCTCTGAAGTTTCTCTGAGGAATGCCTTGATCAAGTTCCAACCCTGGATTCCTATGGTGCTTCTGTCTTTCCCAAGCATCTGAAACATGATCCCATTCTATTTAAAGGAGCATGCAGCTAGAGAGGAGTAGGGAAACTCTCTGATTCCACAGACCTAATGTACACATTTATCCTATGTATATAGGCTTAAGGTTCTGGGGCTAGACTGTTGGGCTTTAAATCTTGGTTTTGCCAGTTAATAGGTGGTTGGTCTTAGGGCAAATTATTCACTTCTCTTTATCTGTTTTCTCCTCTAAAATTTGGGTACAAGAGAACTTATCACATAGTTATTGTGGGGGTCAATGAGTAATACTGAAAAGCATTATAATGTTGTCTGGAACACAGTAAGCACTCAACAGATTCTAGCTATATTATTATGATTGCTATTATTGTCATCACAACCTCAGAACCAAGTCCTATAGTTATATGTGCCCTTTTGGTAAACCCAGAAATTAGACTTAGAAGGCATTATGAGATGGTCCCATATTTGACTTTCTAACTTGAGTCTCCTTAGTCAATCTAAGATTTCTCATATGCTGTCTCTAAGCAGTATTTAGATAGAAAATAAAGTCGGAGTTCAGAGCTAATGCTTAATAATTAAATTCTAACTGCAAAGCCCAATTTTAGCCACTAGGGGGAAATAAAACACTAGCTATATATATATAAACACTTTAAAATATATATAATATATATATTTTAAATCAAACCAGTAATTTAAAGAAATGGTCCATATTTCACAATTGCTTGCATAATTTCTAATTTTTCCCTTCTTCAATAGGGAGGAAGGAGAGAAAGAGAGAAAGGGAACCAGGAGACAGAACTCTTCCTCTTAGAGATTAGGGCCTGGGTCCCAGGAGATACTCAGCATTCAGGGTACCTCCCTGGTTGTCTGCACACCCACACATGAAGCCAGGCAAAGGTTATGCTCTACAACAGGCCCTGCTCACCTAACCTGTGCACTCTGGGCATAGGGAATCAATTTCTTTCGCACCCTATTGCTACCAAACAATAGTGGACAGCTTCTGTAACTCCAACCTTACCCTGGCTAACAGTTCCTTGGGTAACAGAAATGCTGTGGCTGACATAACAATGAATGGACAGCCAGCGAAAGATGGAGCAGTAGGGAGGTTTGATGCCAATGACTCCTCGGAGCCGCCTGTGCAAATTTATGGGAGGCCTAGTTGTCTAGGTGTCAGTGCTCTAATTTACAAATACAAAACATTCTTAGTCTCTGACTCTGGACTCAGAAACAAACTGAGGGTCTTGGAGGGGAGGGGGTAGGGGGATGGGAGAGCCTGGTGGTGGGTACTGAGGGCACATATTGCATGGAGCACTGGGTGTGGGGCATAAACAATGAATCTTGGAACACTAAAAAAATAAAAGAATAAAAAAATATTCTTAGTCTCTGTATCTACAGGTCCTAAATTTTCAGATTTAAAGGTCAGGGGTGGTCCTCTGTATTTAATGTTCTTGACTATATTCCCCCCAAGATGGTTGCCACCAGTCATTTCTTACAGCTCCTCTCTGCGCTTGGAGGAATAACGTGTCTGTGGCTCTTGCTACCACTCTGTCTGCCACAGGTGTAGAGATAGGGAAAGAATCACATTCTACTCTTCTTTTGATATTGGGAGTGGGGAAAGGAAGAGTAACTTCTGGATTGAGGTCAGGTCTCCAACTGGTTTAAAGATGGATTCCATTCTTCTGTAGCACTACAAATGTTCTGTATGGATGCAACTCCTTAGGAGGATGGCTTTTTAATGCGGTAAGACATACAAAACATCAAATATGCCATTTTAACCATTCTTAGATCTGCAATCCAGTGGCATTAAGTAAGCTTACTCCAGGCTGAGAGAGAGAGAGAGAGAGAGAGAGAGAAGAAGAAGAAGAAGAAGAAGAAGAAGAAGAAGAAGAAGAAGACAACGACAACAGGTGGGATTCTCAGAAGTGCACTAACTGCATCCCAGGGCTGCTGAGGGGTGGAGGTGGAAAATTCTCAGACATAAGTGAACACAAGGACATATGTGAGGACTATAGTCTCACAGATGTAGCAAATATGGGTAGATCTCAAAAGTGTAGTAGAATATGATGCTTCCAGATCTTTGCCAGGGCTATGTTCTCTGAGAAGGTCCTCCCTTCTTGTCTACTTGCCCACTTTCTATTGTCAAAGTAAAATTACCTAATAAATTAAACAAGCAAGAAAGACTTTATTCAAGACTTTAAGGTTGTATTCAAGGAAAAGGGAGAGAAACCAGAACGTTGGTCTGAACTCCAGTGAAATAAAGGGCAGGAAGGGCTCTGAACATAAGATGAACTATTGGAAAAGTACTGGAAAACATTAGGGAGTCGCTGATCAGTGCAATGTGTCCAGCACAGCAAGTTCTTGAGTTTTTGTTTTCCTCTGATTAGACCACCTGTGTTTGCTAATTGGCAAAGGGAAGTTAGGGTTCTCCCCCCACAAAGAGACTGAGAGATAGGGGCATTAACAAACTTACTTTTCTTTCTTTCTTTCTTTCTTTCTTTCTTTCTTTCTTTCTTTCTTTCTTTCTTTTTTCTTTAAGATGTATTTATTTTAAAGAGAGAGAACACATGTGAGAGTGTACACAAGTGGGGAGCAGATGGAGAGACAGAGAGAGAGAATCTCAAGCAGACTACCCAACTGAGTGGTACAAAGCCTGACTTAGGCCTTGGGGCTCAATGCGGGGCTTGATCCTAGGATCATGACTTGAGCTGAAATCAAGTAGTGTGCTTAACCCAGGCACCCTGGGAATTACCTTTCTTGATGAGTATATTTCAAAGAGGTGGCTCCCAGGTCCTTGAGAAAAACAGTCTTAGCTAAAAAATTGGCAGGGGGATTTTAAGAAGATTTATGTCTCAAAGGGGTAAAGAAAGAATGGACAAGTTTTCTAGAGTAAATGCTGTAAGAAAAGTGAGGTCAGGCCCTAAAAAGTCAGAAGCAAGCCTATTTAAAGTTCAGCCGAACTAAGGGGAAACTTAAGGTCATCTTGGTCACTATTTATCTTTAAATTCCACTCCTTGTCACCGAAAATAACACATATTTCCTGACTCTCTTTCTTTTCCCCATCCCAGTTTTTACTCCAACATCTATATAAATTCTGATTCTTGTTCACACATTCCATCATAGGTATATGGAACTGAACTGCAAGTATTGATTTATATGTTTGAAGCATTTGAGACAGGGATAATATCATATTTCATCAACCAGTAGGATGATGGGCACATGGTTGGGGGAGTTACAGAATAAATATTATTAAACTGAACTAAATCTTACCAACTAGCACAAGCTATTCCAACTATTTTCGCTGATTTGACTTTTCCATCAACCTGGTGAATTGAATCAGACAATGTACTTTTCCTCTACCCATTAACCACATATGACTTGGGTTTTTGTTTGTTTGCTTGTTTTATTTTACTTTCTGTTTGTTTGAATAATTGCATGTGTCCTTAGGTTAAGTGACCAGAATTCTAATGTTATAATTACCACTCAATTTGAGCCCAGTTCAGCGACTGGATCATTTTTAGCCAAACTCAGTTTAGGCAGTAAGTTTTCTATTTTCTGTATTAGCAACCCTCATGGATGGTAAAACCAAAGGAGAATCTTCTCTTGGTAGGGGTTTTGAGGGTAAAGAAAAGGAAAAAGAAAAGGAATTTGAGTAGCAGAATGGCTCTCCATTACCCATCAACTTAAAAACTGCCCCTTAGTTAAGGAAAAAATAAAAAGTAATAATAAAAACAAAAAACCCTGCCCCTTAGGTAGTTTCACCAGTGGCTCTTCACAGGCTGAGACTGTGTCTTCATACAATGGCTTGCATTGATTTCAAGTTCCCTCTTCAAATAATTTTCTAGTAAGATGAAACATCAGTCTTTTGGTCTGAATTATCCAAAACTAGTGTCTGTTTTGATAAAATCTACCAGACAATTTCTAGTTAGCTCTAGCAGTAATCTTATTAAGGCATCCAGATGGCTAGAAATGCCATACCAATGTCCTTTTACTTATTGTGTTGTTGACCAGACACAGTGTAATAGTTACCTTGGATTTCAGTTGTCTCTCACACACACAAAATATAGAATATTGTGTTTGTTGTTTTTACAACAGCCAAGGGGTTTGTTCTACTCTGGAGATTTAAGTTAGGCAACTGAGACCAACAGCTTCTCTTGGCGACTAGAGCAGCATTTTGTACACAGCACTAGTAGGTTTCTATATGGATCCCATTCACGTGGAAGAATGAATATGTTTCTTAAAATTCTTAGTTGCTGATTCACAGAAAGTTAACTACGTCCAGACCACCAGATGACAAGGAAATAATATCATGTGCAAGTCCAATGATAAAGGGCATCCAAATTTACTTTATCTGGCTAGAACATAAAAACTATCTCTGAATAAAAAGAGGACAGGGACACCTGGGTGGTTCAGTCAGTTAAGTGTCTGCCTTTGGCTTAGGTCATGATCTCAGGGTTCTGGGATCGAGTCCTGTATCAGGCTCCCTGCTCAGAGGAATCCTGCCTCTCTCCCTGCCTCTGCCCCTCTCCCCTGCTCTTGTGTCCATGCTCTCTCTCTCTCTCTCAAATAAATAAATAAAATCTTATATAAAAAAAAGAATGAGGTCTTTGGAGATAAACTGTAATTATTATACTATGGGCCACTATTTTACAACTTTTTCTTCCTCATACCTCTTCATTCCTCTACTGCCTCATTTCTTTCAATTGAAGCATATTTTACATCTAGTTATCTTATTTGTTCTCATGGATATTGAAGTAACATATATGCTATATTGAAAACAGCTACATGAGAAATACATATGAGAAAAGGGACTCTCGGGGCACCTGGGTGGCTCAGTTGGTTAAGCAACTGCCTTCAGCTCAGGTCATGATCCTGGAAACCCAGGATCGAGACCTGCATTGGGCTCCCTGCTCAGCGGGAAGCCTGCTTCTCCCTCTCTCACTTCCCCGGCTTGTTCCCTCTTTTGCTGTGTTTCTCTCTGTCAAATAAATAAATAAATAAATAATCTTTTTAAAAAAAAAGAGAGAAGAGGGACTCTCAATGAAAGATTATGTAAGATTATTTCTTAACACGTTTAAGTCTGAGGCTTAGTCATTGTGAGAGAAATATTATTTATATTGACTTTTAAAATATTTCCTCTCTGTTGGTTAAACGTTGGACTCTTGATTATGGCTCAGGTCATAAACTCAGGGGCCTGAGATCCAGCCCTGCCTCAGCTCCAGCGTTGGGCATGGAGCCTGCTTGGGATTAATTCTCCCCCTTTCTCACAGCTCTCCCCTCCCATTCTCTCTTTCTCTCTAAAATAATAAATTAATTAATTAATTAATTGATACAAATATTTCCTTTTCAATATCTTCAGTATAGGGAGAAGAAAAAAGGGTACATATTTAGATGCTAAAAACCCCTCTGTCTTTACACAGCCATTTCATTAATTTGGTGTGATCTTGGGCTCTGACATCAGTACAGCTTTGACACTCTTACATTCTACTAAGTTTGGTTCATGGTGTCTCATATCTCTGGGTGTCCTTCATGTTTAAGATTTTTGTTTATACACATAGAGTTTGGGAATAATGTCATTAATAAATTGTAGCTCTAGTTCTCCCATGAGGAAGGTCATGTCTCTCTACAAGGCCATTGAATCAATTGATTGCATTAGCTTTCTTTGCATTCTATTCAATTCAGTTAAGGTTAGCTCAAACCTCCACACTTACCCATATCTCAACCTGTGCATCTGCTGTGAAGGAGAAAAAAATTATCTAATAGAGATAAACATCACACTCTAGTGTTTTTCAAGGACAAAGTTCATGGTATGTACATGGCAATCATTAAATAAAGGAGACGAAATTTAATACATTTAATATCATTAAATAATTGTCTTACCATAAAAAGTCTACCATTGAAACAAAGCCTTTTTTCAAGGTAAGAGAGCTAGTCTGGCTAAGAGAGGTCACTTTTCTTTATGTCTGATTCTAGACAGATATATGAGCAAATCATTCTTCTTTCTAACTGTGCTAGCATAGAAAATTATTTCAGGACATTTGACCCATGTTCATCAATGCCCTCACCTACAAAATGGGAATAAAACCAGCTCCCTCTTAAGGTTGGTGTGACAGTTATTTGAGACATTATATCAAGCACTTAAGAAAGATGATTGCTGCATATTAAATTCTCAGTAAATGTTAACTATTTTTAACTTTGTTATTTTATGTTATTTTTATTTTGGGGGGGAGGGGCAGAGGGACAGACAGGATCTTAAGCAGACTCCACACCCAGTGTAGAGCCTGATACCAGACTCAATCTCACAACTTTGAGTCATGACCTGAGCCAAAATCAAGAGTCAGACACTAAACTAACTGAGCCACCTAGGTGCCCCTAATTTTATTATTAATTAGGAGCATAAGAAAACAGGAGAAATGTCCTTATGCAATGCATACTGGAGAACAGTGGTAAATCAGGAAATAAGGAAGGATTCATGAATTCCTTAGCTCTCAAGTTGTCTGTGCATAATGGCATTTTTTTCTTTCTTCTCTAGAACTTCCCCTTGATTTTCCTCTTCTTGGAGAAACCCACAAATGTGTTCCAACTTCTAAAACCCAACTCTTATTTTCTTATTAAACACCAATCTCTAGCCCCCAGCCTTCTTTCTTCCCCTTTTGCTAACTGCCCACAATGTCCCTGGATGTTTTATTCCTTCCAATCTGCTAGAGTACAGATATGGACTCTCCACCTCCTTCCTTCATTTCTGGCCTGAAAGTATAGACATCTGCAATGATATATAAGCATAGGGAAGACAGCATATGCAGGAAAATAAAAGTAGGTTAAAATGTCTTGCATTGGAGCATGGGGTAAAGGGAGAAGCTAGGGGACAGAGAAAGGGTCAGATCTTAGAAAGTCTGTAAGTTCTGCTGAGAAGGTGGATTTTATCTTGAGAGCAACTGTGAACAAATAAGATATAATTTAACCCAAAAGAAACCTGATCATATTTTCCTTTTATAATGAGGACTTGGGCTATAGCATTGAGAAATGGGTGGGAGGCCACATCCCTTACGAGAAATTATAAGGGCTTCTATAAAAGCTGTGGTAATGAGGATGAAGAAAAGAGAACATTTCAAGAAGATACTAAGGAGGCAGATTCACCAGGACATCATGGCTTGTGGAATGTAGGAAATGAGGAGTAGAGGGAATTGAGGACTCTAGGGTTTCTAGCTTAGATAGATAAGTGGATGAGGGGCATAATAAGAGGAGCCAGTTGTGGAGAAAGAGATTAAGTTCAGTTTGAGGTGCAGTTCACAAGTCAACCAGCAGTCACATCCTCTCAATGAACTCGTCCAGCAATACCTCCTTTGAATTTGTGTCAGGAAATCGGCTCTAAGACATTAACAACCATAAAGGGCTTTAATAAGCTTTGTCATACTTGAAATTCCATTTGTTTTTCCCAAATGTATTCGATTTTGTTCCAGTAAGAGTTGAAATGACAGGGTTTTAAAGCCTCAGGTCACTCTCAAGATCCCTTATTACCACCTTCACAGCTGAGGAGATTGAGGCAGAAAGAATTCCACCACTGCTTTGTCAGACCTGGTGCCTGTCAGAAGCCAGTGCCTCCCTTCTCTTCCCTCTGCTCTTGCGTGGTTCTCCTCTCTGGGCCCCTTAAAGGTGGAGAAATTTTCCTGACTGGTTGGGGGAACTTCTGCTAGGTCAGATAATCTGGTAACATTGCCTGAAATCAAACAGAACATATTCTTCCTGAATTTTCAGAGCACTGTATTTTGGGGGGCAAGTAATATTCAAGTGAAGATGTGAAGCCAGCTAGTGGGCAACTAGGTCTATAGGTCTGGAACTCAACTAAAAATTATGAGCTGCAGGGGTGCTGGTGACTAAGTCAGTTAAGTGTCTAACTCTTGATTTCAGCTCAGCTCTTGATCTCAGGGACTTGAGTTCAAGCTTTGTGTTGGGCAACATGCTGAGTATGGAACCTACTTTAAAAAAATTATTGGATTCAGATACATATTTAGAAATTATTAGTATATGAAGACAGTCAGGGATAATGTGACAAGGGGAGCAGAAGCAAGCAGAAAGGAGGATCCTTAGAAGCATCAACATTCCAGGAAAAGGGAGAGCTGAAAACCAGGGGAGGAGTGTTCCCAGGCCATCAGATGAGATGATTTTAGGAAAGATGGAGTGGTAATCTATGTTGAAAGGAATGGTTCTCATTTTGTGGAGAAACTTAAACAGCTGTGGAAAATTGCCAAGGATCATAAGTAGTATATTGTGGAAGGCCATCTGTTTGATGTTGTATTCAATTCAATTCACATTTATTAGACCCGTCCCCTCTTCCTAACAGGGTGCTGGAGACAAAAATAATCTAGATACAATTTCGGTACTTAAGGAGCTTAAGACCTAGGAGCAGACCCTGAAGTCAAATATAAAAAATGACTAACAAAAGATTCATGTAAGAAAAAATAGACATATTGTACTGAGCTCTTCGATTTTTATTATTTATGTTTCTTTAGATAAAAGGCTTAGCTCTGCTAAGGTCTAAAATATAACCCAAAAATGAAAAAATTAAATAGACTCTGCAATATCAATTTAGGAAAAAAACAGTTATTTTGGAGTCATATAGATACAGTCATGATATATTCCCATCTGGGATTATAGCATAATTTGATTTGTCATTTCATTTTATAGTAGCAGAACTTGTGAATATTTAAATGATTCCTAATTATGTTTATTAAAAAGTTATATGTCATTGTTACAATTTTAAGGGGATTTTGAAAAAATTCTATAAATCAAACAATCTGTTTCTGCAGGACCTATTTCTGTAGTACTTATATTTATCACATTTCTACATTTTACATTGAAGAGCATTCAGATAGAAATCAAAGAACCCTATTATTAACCCAATTACCTCTTTGAAGAAATAATGAGGACATTGATCCCTTCTCTTACTATTTGGGTCATTTTGAGCAAGTCACTAAACTGTTTTGAATCTAAATGTTCTTATCCATAAAATGGTAGAAATAGCAGAATTGTTGTTAGGTTACAAGGTATAAAAAGCACTCTATCAAATAAAGATATGAAATTGCTTTTCTGTAATAATTCCTGTATAAACAGGAATCTATAAATTCCTGTACAAATATTTATCATATTACCATTATTATTTCTTTGAAAGGGTAATATGAAAAAATTTTTTTTAATTTCTCTTTGAGGCTTACAGAGGCATATTTGTTTCAGTGGTATTTCAATGATGTATAAAAGCATTGCCAAGTTGACGGAATCATCAAATAACCAATACTTTTTGGTAGTAAATGGAATAAAAATAGTCAATTAGAGCATTTTGCTGGTCTTAATGACCAGATATCACTCTTTGGCACTTGGTATTCATGATAGATAACATAACTGATACCCAAGTAAGTCAGTTACAAAACTAAGTTTTGGAATTTAAAAACATTTTCATATATAGGAATACATGAATACAGATGCTATTTATATGAATATATGTCCTAGCTTGGATATACCTACATATTAATAGATATAGATAACATAGGCAGGATATATTCATATAGTATAATTATATCAATTTTCATCAATATTTTTCAAAAATCTTTTGATTTAAGAAAGATAGCAATTTGGGTACCTGGGTGGTGCTGTCGGTTAAGCGTCTGACTCTTGATTTCGGCTCAGGTCCTGAACTCAGGGTTGTGCGATTGAGCCCCCAGTTGGCCTCCGTGCTCAGCACAGTATCTGCTTGAGATTCTCTCTCTCTCTCTCTCTCTCTCTCTCTCTCTCTCTCTCTCTCTGCCCCTCCCCCTCCATGCTCTTTTTCTGTAAAATAATTAAATAAAAAAGAGCAATGTAGAAACAAAGATGTGGATAAGAGAATAACACTTGAATAATTTTGCATATAGGCCACATATTTACCACAGAATCACTGAATCTTAGAGTTCGAAGGAATCTTAGATTTTGTACATGCCTGCCCTCCACTGTATTCCTTACTAGTGGTTTTCTGGCATCTACTTGCACATAGAATAGGAGACTAAATATTGAGCAAGGTAACATGTTTTTTTAAAAAATAATTTTCTCTTCCATTTTTAACCAGAATTAGAGAAAATGCTTTATAATAACTGAAATATCTTAATATCTCTTTAAATTTTTGTAGACAGACATTTTATGCGGCAAGAGTATCACTCATTTATTCCCTGAACATTTATTGCCAGTTACCAGCTACCATTCATAAAAGTTGACCCCACTCTCAAGCAAGGTGCAGTTAAATTTGAGATAAACGCAACATAATTGTAATTGTTTTCTTCCAACATCAAATCCCCAATTTCATAGAAAAACCTACAAAAAGAATCTAATTGCCTCTCCTGAAACACTTCTGAGTTGATTTAGAAATTGAGTCATTATCACACATTCCTGTTACTTCCCCAAACCAAATATTGAAATCATACAGGCATATCCAGCGGGTAGAAGGCAAACAAAATTTGTTCCCTTGGAGATTTTTCTCTAGCTCCCTATATATCCAATAAAAAGTAAAATGGGCAAAACTGTGAAAATTTTAGTTGTCCCCCAAAATATGGTGCCCTGAAATTTTAGGAAGCATATATTCTGTTTGATTTCAGGCAATGTTACCAGATTATCTGACCTAGCAGAGGTTCCCCCAACCAGTCAGGAAAATTTCTCCACTTTTAAGGGGCCCAGAGAGGAGAACCACGCAAGAGCAGAGGGAAGAGAAGGGAGGCACTGGCTTCTGACAGGCACCAGGTCTGACAAAGCAGCGGTGGAATTCTTTCTGCCTCAATCTCCTCAGCTGTGAAGGTGGTAATAAGGGATCTTGAGAGTGACCTGAGGCTTTAAAACCCTGTCATTTCAACTCTTACTGGAACAGAATCAAATACACTTGGGAAAAATAAATGGAATTTCAATATCCCAAAGTATGACAAGGCTTATTAAGGCCCTTTATGGTTGTTAATGCCTTAGAGCAGATTTCCTGACACAAATTCAAAGGAGGTATCGCTGGACGAGGTCATGGGAGGGCTGATTGCTTGAGCATAGGTGAGGTGCATCTGGGCATAGGGGCCCTCAGCGATGGCTGGCTCCTCCCCGCTCCCCTGTCTGTAGATCCCGCCCATCCGCAGTGGCAACAATTTTCAAGGACGTGGTCTTGAGAGAGAAATGTGCTGTTGAGATCATAGGAAGGTTGCGTGTGACGGAACCCAGTTAAGGACGCTATATAAAGTATGAACTTTAAGATTCCGGCAGGCGAGGGTGGGGATTTACTCCTCTTGCAGCTGCCCAAGACAAAGCTTGTAAGTTCCCTTGCTTATTAAAACTGCCACCCACCGATCTGGAGTAACCTGTCTTTTTCTTTGGTCTCTCCTTACCCTGTGTGTACTGGAGGCCAGTTTACAAACCAATTAAGATTTCAGTTTTTACAGTGTATATTATCATTTATTGCAACATACAAGAAGTTGGTACTATAGTTACAAATTTATTTCTCTGTTGATTTAGTTAGAATTGTTTGTTTTTATTAGCTTATGCTGTTTTATTATCCTGAGGTTTTCAGTAACTTTGAGACTATAAGAAAATTTAGAGAAAACAATTGGGAAAATGAGATAAACATTTTGAATATACATAATTAAATATACATAATTATTTAAATATACATAATCAAATATACATAATTAAACTTTACATTGTATTTTTTATGATTATCTTTTAAAAAACCATAAAAATACATTAAACATTCTCTGTCTTGAAGGGAATGTTTAACAATCATGAAATAGCCTATTAGTGAGTAAAAAATGTTTTTCCTTAAGAAACTTCATATTTAAATGCATAATTTTTCACATAAATGAATAAATAATTCACTGATGTAAAAGACTGAATTGCTTTTGTCATCTTCATTTTGAAGCACAATCCTACAATTCTTTGAGGTATGCAGGTCTTCACTACTGTTAAAATGTGTTAGCTTCTCTTTTATATCTGGGAGCTTTCATCAGCCAAGCAAGAAGGTACGATCTGAACTTCTTCTAATACAGATCTGGGTTTGAAATCCTGCAGAGTTATGTCTGTTTGCTCACTGCCTGGAAGAACACATGGTCAGGGACTGATTAAAACAAGATTTTTGCAAAATGAAGCTGATTTTCCAAAGTACAGTGATGCAGTTCCCCTCTGTTCTTTCTCCCCACTGTAGCCTCTCTGGACCAGATTCATAAGAAGAAAATTATTCCAAAACTTTTCACAGCACATCTTGAAGAGACTTGGGCACTTGGGGAAACAGCCCTGAAACAGGTGGGTGTAATTTCCCTTCTTATCTCAGGATTGCCACTACCTTAGGCAAGTCTCATCACATCTTAGTTTGCACATGGTTGAGCATAACAGTTAATGAAGCTCTTCATGGCTTCTTCCTCTTATGGCTGCCCCATTTATTCAATTTTCAGTGATTTTTCCCTAAAAATTAAGTCTATTTTTAAATTTAACTTAGTTTCCAAAAATGATTATGCAATTTCACTTTTTTTTTCTTTTGAAATAGAATTTTGGGAGATTTAACACGTGTAGATTCTTATAACCACCACAATCAGAAAACTGTACTATCATCTAAAACTGTACCATCATCTAAAAAATTCCCTTGAGCTGTGCCTTTATTGTCATAACCCCTTGCCTTAGCCCCTGAAAACCACTGATCTTGTTTCTAACACTATAATTTTATCTTCAAGAATGTCATATAAGTGGAATCAAACAGTACACAACCTTTAAGACTGGCTACTTTCACTCAGCATGTTTTTAAAATTTATCCAAGTTGTTTGTCTATCAGTAGTTTGGTCCTTTTTACTACTTGGTAGTATTTCATTGTATGGTTGCCTGCAGGTTGTTTATGCCTCTGCTCACTGAAAAACATGGAGTAATTTCCAGTTAGTAGCTATCACAAACAAATCGATCAACAATGTGGACAGACTTTTGTGTGAACATAAGTTTTTATTTCTCTAGGGTTAATAGCAAGGAGTGAGGTTTCAAGGTCAGTGGTAAGGGTACTTTTTAAGTTTATATAAAACTACAAAACCATTTTTCAGAGCGACTACCATTTTGCATTCCTTCCAGCAATATAGGAGGGTTCTAGTTCTTCGTCAGCACTTGGTATTGTCAGAATTTTTTATTTTAGCCATCCTAATAGGTGTGTTGTGACATCTAATTTTGGTTTTGTATTTGTGTTTAATGGCTAATGATGTTGAACATCTTTTCATGTTTATTTGCCATCCCTATAACCTTTTTGGTAAAGATTGTGTTCAGGTTCTTTGCACAGGTTCAGGTTTCTTTGTAATTGGGTTGTTTGCTTCCTTATTTTGAGTTTTTATAGTTTTTTAGTGTATGCTGTACAGTCTTTGCCAGATACATGATTTGCAAATGTTTCCTCACATCTATAACTTGTCTCTTTATTCTCTTGGCAGTTTCTTAAGCAGAGAAGACTTTTTAATTTGAGGTTCAAATTATCAGTTATTTTTCTCTACATATCCTAGTTTGGTGTCATTCTTAAGAAGGCTTTGTCTAACAGTGATCATAAAATTTTTCTCTGAGAAGAAACTTTTAGAGAAAGAAAATGATACATTCATAAGGATAGCCCTCATAGTGCATTGGTGAATGGTGAAAAATTAGAAATAATACCATTTTTCCATCATAGAGCAATGGGTACATAATTGTATTGTCATCCTATGGTCATTAAAAAAATTTATAAAAAGTGTATAATATCATCGCAGGGAAATGATTATGGCTTAAGTCAAAATAAGATACAAATGATACATGCTATCTACCCATAGTTACCAAAAAAAACTAAATCAAATATTACTTAGAAAAAGATATAAGGGGGCGCCTGGGTGGCTCAATTGGTTAGGCGACTGCCTTCGGCTCAGGTCATGATCCTGGAGACCTGGGATCGAGCCCCATATCGGGCTTCCTGCTTCGGCGGGAAGCCTGCTTCTCCCTCTCTCAGTCCCTCTGCTTGTGTTCCCTCTCTGGCTGTGTTTCTCTCTGTCAAATAAATAAATAAAATCTTTTTTAAAAAAAGAAAAAGATATAAGGAAATATACTTAAAATGATAAAGAGGGGCTATAGTGACTCTGGGTAACTTTTTCATCCTATCTACTTTTCTGTATTTCCCTGGTTTTCTTTAAATAGGTTTATGAAATAAAACTAAAAACCAAACAAAAATGTAATTTAAAAAAAAATTCCAGTCTTGACATTTTTGTCTCTGGTGTGAGATCAAACACTGTCCTTTACTGAATCTGACTGGTCTGCTCTGGAGGATTGGCCAGCTGGCCAGGGAGATAGAAGTTTGAGGTGAAAGATCTTCTGGCCCTGACTAAGGGGAGTGGCCTCAGAGTTGAGGGAGGGGATGGCAGGGGGAGGAGAGATGGTGAGAGCTAAAGTATGTTTGACATCCCAGAGGGATATAGCTTATGTACTAGCAAACTCCATCATCCTCCTCTCCCCTGTCTGCTGCCTAAATTTGCTGCAAGCCAAGAGCTCTGGAAACAGAAAAACAGTCAATTTTTATATGGATTGTATTTATTCAGTCACTATTGAGATGACTGTCAGATCCTGCGCTTTGTAACACCAACAGGACTAATGGTCAGCCTCTGTGTAGGGTAGAGGAACCAACCCTGTAGGCCCTCACAATCCAATAAGTCCATCAGCCATCCAACGGACGTAAGCCACTTGTCACTATATTGCAGCTAAATAAGCTCTTTTTTGCTGGAGATGGCCTGCAGTTTTCAAAATTACCTTTCACTTACTATCTCTTCAAATAGCCACATGATTCACCTTTTTCTGGTCTCTTGCCCTGAGCTATAAAATTGTGGTGTGCTTTGTCTCTTAAACATAGTTGTTCCATTTCACACCAGGGCACTGATGGTTCCTGAAGAAATAATCACCACAGTGTTCTCCAGGAGGACAGGTGAAATCCTCACTGTGGATCAGGCACAGAACCCACAAGCTTTGTGAAACTATTTATCCCAGTTTTTCCCTTTCTACATGGTAATCACAGCAACCTGAAAAGCCTTCATCCACCATGCCTGATGAAGTTAACTTGCCCTGAGTTCATCTTAAAATCCTTAGAACTCACTTGAGTACTTCATATAGGAAATGCAGAAGCCAGCTGCTTCTGAGACAGGAAAGAAAGCACAAAGGCTTGGAATCACTGTTTGGAGCTAACAGGCAACCAAGGCCTTCAGGTTGGATTACAAAGTGATGAGTTCCCGCCAGAAGGAGGAGCTCTCTCTCATGTGACCTGTTGCTGCCCATAGCTTGGTCCCTCTGACCTCAAAGCTGGGCTGTGCTAATAAAAACGGGAGGGGCTCATTAGATTTCTTTTTCATTCCTACTTGTTTTGAAAACATTGCATGCCTTGCAGATTACATGATAATTATACTTAAGGGCTGCCAAGGCGCTTCAGGAATAATTATCATATGATTTGCAGGTTTTAGAGCTCATGGTAACACTTTAGTGCTGGGATGCCTTCTTTAGTCATGCACAGCGATTACCCTTCTCAAAAGTGCACTCTCACAATCTTATATTGTTTCTTAAGCATCACAAGAAGCCAAAGACGCTAAAGGAGATGTGGTCGAAGGAGGCGGGGAGAATGGGGGGATGTGATCCTCTACCATGGTCCTGATTGGAAGGTCAGCCAAATCTGAGCCTTTACTGGGGCCACACGAAGACTGGGATTTAATAAAAACCAAGCACCTGCTTGGGGAGCTCTCTTGCATTAGACACAGAAGTGCTTACTCCTTCCTTACTCTTCATAGAAACCCAAAAATGTGATTAAAAGTAGCAAGCCAGTAATTTTCACCACTTTACTGTAATTGCTCCAATAAATGTTTATAACAACTACTACCCAAGTGGTCAAGACTGAGAATTTTGTCCTCTCAGCAGGTGAAGCTTTAGCTTATCATTCCACTCATGTATGAAACCCTTCTCCCTTTGGTGCTATAGACACCATTCTTCGTGCTTATGGTCTTATTTGTCTTTAATTTCTCTGCCAATTCCTTTTACACTGTGCTGAGTTCCTACATTTGACGTGTAGTGGGTGGTGGGTAGTTGTTTACCCTGTAGATACATAGGTGGCAATTGAGTACTACTCAGGAACTGTACTGAATGGATACACATTCATGCTCAAGAAGATCATGTGCAGTGGTAAGGAGTGGTGTGTGAGTATATGTAATTCACTCATTTTTTTCATCACCTAGTACTTAACACCTAGTAAGTGGCAGTCAACAGGATGGGCATGGGATCACAACCAGGAACAAAATAGGTAGGAGCAGACAGAATTCCTGTCTTTTGGGAGCCTAGTCTAGTGGGAGGTTCTGGTAAGTCAAAGACAATCAAAATGGATCCCAGTAAGAAATATGTTAGTGAAGGAGAGGACTGTGGGAGCACAGCTCTGCTTGGAGGAGAGTAGGCCTCCCTGTCTTTTAGGCTGAGACCTGAAGGAAAAGGAAGATTTGGAAGGGGTTATAAGCAGGTATGGTCCGATGAAGAAATAGCTTTCGAGAGAGCCTAGAGGTAAAAGTGAATTGAGAGGCTTTACAAGAATGAAGGGTGAAGGCAAGGGAAGAGGCAAGTAAGGGGCAGGACTTGTACATGTAGGAAGGTTCAGGAAAATGTCCAGGTAGGGTGCAAGTCATGTGCGCTCAGGACACTTTGTCTGACAGGGAAGCTTTAGGGTGTCATAGAATCGGGGAATATGCTACTTCAACCACAGTGAGGAGAGGGGAGGGACCATTTCTGGACAAGGCCTGATGAGTGAGGCTTTGTTTGTTTTTTAATTATTATTTTTTAAATATTTATTTATTTATTTAGAGAGGTGCACATGCACAAGTGGGAAAGAGGGAAAGGGAGAGAGAATCTCAAACAGTTTCCTGGCTGAGCCCAGAGCCCAACCTGGGGCTTGATCTCATGACTCCAAGATCATGACCTGAGCCGAAATTGAGAGTCAGACGCTCAACCAACTGAGCCACCCAGGTGCCCCAGTAAAGCTTTATAGGAAACAATGTGAATCTTCACAGTTGTGCCTTTTGTGAGGCAACAGAGTGGGTGGGGTACGTGGTTCTCTCCTTTGTAAGATAATTGAGGAGATGCTCACAAGAGGGCGCCCTTGCAGAAGGAAGTCCTCACTCATCCATTCACATCCCTGGTCCCAGCCAACACCAGCAACCTGAGTAACTGAGCGCCCTCATAGGAGCTCCCCACCCCCACAGGAAACCACCCCCTGATGATGCTGGTAAGGACACAGACCCACTTAAATTCCAGCTAAATCATAGGTGTGGTTCAAAAACACCCTCAGTGATCTATTTTCTTATGTCTTATCATTTTTTTAAAAGATTTTATTTTTCAGTAATCTCTCTACCTAATGTGGCACTCGAACTCACAACCCCAAGATCAAGAGTTGCGTGCTTTACCAACTGAGCCAGCCAGGTGTCCTATCAGATCATTCTTTAGGAGCCTCGTATAATTTATAATAGCTTTGATTAAATTAGTACTTACCATAAAAGCAATGAGTTAGTAATGAGTTCATCTAGGATTCAAGATGAACCTTTTGGCTTCTTTCAGGTTTACACCACATAAGTCACTTTCAGATCTGCTGCAAGACCAAGAAATTGTGTAAATAAGACAGCATTGCTTTTGCTTTAAATAAGAAAGCAAAATACCACAGTCATTTAGGCATTCCCTAGAAGTAAATGCCTGGCACCTTAAAGTCACTTGATTTCTTAATGATGTTATCTTGGAATTTCAGCCCACTTCCTCAGGAAGTGCTATTAGCCGTACAGGATGCAGAATTTAGTCTAATGAATAGACAACATGTGGGTATTTTAAACCCAGGCTGTGTCTTGAATGATGGCTGAAATAGAATAAATAGACCCTATTTTTCCTTACTAAGGACCCCCTATTGTAAAGGCGCCCCCCTGCCCCTAACAGGTGTGGACCTAGTAATATATGATAGATTTTGGATATTATCTGACATGGCCCCTCACTTATGCAAATCCTCTGTAATGCTCTAGAGGGTTCTGGCAACTTTGTGTCATAATTCTGTGTTGTTGTTTTTTTCTTAAATGGGGCTTCCAGGTTATATAAATTTCAGGCTATCCCTCAAAAGCCTTGATTCCCCCAGTGTTATTTATATGAAGTCATTTTGATGTCCATCCTTTCAGCAACAGAGCACCTGTCAGTCCCTGCTGGATTGAGCACATCTAGGACAATAGCGATTGTTTCAGATTGTACGCATTTCCACCAGCTTTTCTCCCTTGGTTGGTCTGAAGGGGCTATTGTATCAAAGAGAAGGAAGGAAGTGACTAAGAAAAGGAAGTTATGTCTAACTCATTCTAAAAGTGTATTTTTCAAATGACAATTTTTTTTCCCAACATCGGGGCTTCAGGCAAGGCTATGGACAACACGGATGAAACATGAATCTGAGGGGATGAATTCCTTCTTTGCCCCATTCCTAGTCTTTTGCATACAGACTGCCTTTTGAGCTTTCACCAATATTCCCAGTGTTCTCTCTGCATTCCCAAGTTCACGTAATTCATGGTCCGTCTGCCTCTGTGTCCTTTTTCCTCCGCCCCCCAGAGATGTGCATGCCTACTTCCTGCATTGCTGGCTTCGTTTCCATCTTCGGCATGTGAGAGCCTCTCTGCTGGCTGCAGATACATTACCTCTGTTTTCCTGGAGTCGCTCCCATCACTGCCTGTCTCTGCCTTTCTACATTATTTTATTCTGTGTCATCAGCTAGCAAGACTGCTGGAGACCATGAACTTAGCACGCTGTTTGTCCATCCCCACCATGAGAAATCATCTCCAATGGCATTCACTCTTTGCAATGAGAATGCAGAAAAGCCCACAGTGGCAGAGGCTGTGTTGCTATGAAATTCCAGCTTCAGGCGAAGAAGGGAAAGAGTGCCGAGTGTGAGACACACCTAAATACAAGAATGCACACATGTGCACAACACATGGAGTCGATTTGCCCAGAAGTCAGTATGAACCTGAATTCAAGCCCCAGTTTCAGCCTCTTTCTACATGTTCGATATGTGTTTGTGGGGAGCCCATTTTCTTTTTCTTTGACATTCAGTTAGGCTAAAAGTGAAAACAGCCATCTGTACTGCCTTTGATATAGTGGATTGCTAAAAGCTGTTCCCTGTCAGACCTCTTCTTTCAGCCTTGGCAGGGAGACGCACACACATATGACACTTCTGTCATCCACATATGAAACACACAGATTTCAACAGAGTCATAGGTTCTCTAAAATATCAGGCTAAATACTAAATTCTTCCCAATGGCTGGCTTTCCTTTATGGCCATACCAGAGTGAAGGCATTAATTTCACTTTCAGGTCTTTCGTTTTGTGTGCGTTTTTTGTTTTTCCCACCGAGGGCACCAAACATTCTCTCTGATCCTCAGTTGTGTTGCACATTTTTTCATTAACACTTGCATTTAAGCAGCTCATTCTAATTCTTTCCGTTGTTCCTGTTCTGTGGGAACTATCTGCTGGCAGTTGCCATGCCAACTCCAAATCCTGGGGTCCTGCTGCTAGATCACAAGCTGTCATTAGCATATTTTTAATAGCACCTGATTGCCCTCTAAAGACCTTCTCGTAGCTGAACTCCATTAGCTCAGAGTGTCGTGAGATTTGACTGCTTATTTACAGACCGGATCAGGGACAGAGTATGCTGAGCTACACAGCTAGTCTCCAGGTTTAGTTAACATGAGTGCCCAGTTAGTCCTTGGGTCTCGTTCAAAAGGAAGATCATGACAATTGTGTGTCCATGTAGGTACCAGCTTTTGCTTCCTAGCGCTGACTTTCCATAATGTGGAATGTCAGCATGACTCTCAAACTTGGTAAAGCCATCTCTCACTTACATTGAAAATCAGCTGCTCCCCATAGTTTAGGGACCTGGGCATTGGTGATGCTACCATGTTGTTCTTTCTAACTTACACCAAACTAAATGGAGCAGACAGTACTGCTCTGAAGTCAGAAGTTTTTCTTTGAAAAGGAGTTGGAGAATAGCGAATTAGAAATGTTTCAATAACTAAGAGAGTTAAGGAGACGGGTTATTTCAAAGTAGGTAGCAAAGAGCTTTTGGAATTAAGTTGCTTTGAAGTTCTGAAGACTCAGCAGCCACTGAGCTAAGTAGAAGAATTTTGACACCTCAAGTGAAGACAAGAGGAATTTTAAAATTGCTACATAAATTTGAAGAAAGCAAAAAGGAGTTAAACTGTGGTTAAAAACAGTCTAGTGAAGAGGGACCTTGCAAAGTTACATGCTTACGGAGAAAGGACAGGTAAGGCAAATACATAAAGTGAGGTGACTAGAAGGTGAGGGAAGGCAGTGGGGCTTGATGTCAGCTCGGTAGAGACATGTGTGACATTAGGACTGGAGCAATCTGGGGTGACTTGTCTAAAGTGACTGCTTTCTTCTGTAGGTTAGCACTGGACCTCATGCTGCCAGATCTTTACATAGCTAAAGAAAAGTTAGAAATATATATCTGTGATAAAATTTCCCAGTATAAAAATATCAAACCTATAATAATTTATCTATAAAACATTGGGCAACCCAATATGGTGTGGGACAGAAAAATACTTCTTGTGTTGACTATGGTCCATGACCTGCCGGTTGGCCACCTGTTTTAAAGGGAAGCCATTTTTAATCCTAGAACTAAGATATTATTGAAATAATCCACATTATTAAGGAACTATATTTTGATGGAAAGCAATGCTAGATGAGGGCACATGTTAATCCAAACCCCAGGTAAGTTTTCCCAAGCCTCAGTATTTGGTTCATATAATCAAGCAATGTTGGAAGAATGAGGACAGTGAGCAATGTGAGAGATCAGAAGATGAAACAAAACATGGTTGGTTGGTACAGTCATAGAAGACATCAAGGCAGGGATGAGGCTTGGTCTGTCTTTCAAAGGCTGGTGGGATTTAGAAAAAGAGATGAGAGGGTACATTTTCCAGGAAGAAGGCATGGTGGGACCATAAGTCCAAAGGAGGAGATTATAAGATGTTTTATAAGAGCAGACCAAAACATCACAGATGCATTGCTGGGCTAAGCACATACATACATATGTATGTAAATGTCAGCTCAAAACAAAGAAAAATGTTACCACTTACTTACAGTCCTTAACTTTCCATATTAGGGCTGAAAGGCATGAAAAACGGAATTTATCTTAGGAATGCAGACTCGGGTATTTGAATAAGGCTGCTTGAAAAACTGACAATTTGAAAGGCACTGCATTGGTGTAAAGAGCATTTACTTAAATTATGTTCATGTGGATACACTTTCTCCCAATTTTTTTCAGAAGAGTTGTATTTCTTCAGTTTTTTAAATTCTGTATGCTGCTGCTGTGTTGATAGATCACAAGCCTGATTTTGAGTTTCATTTGTAAGCCTGGGATCTCAGGCCTGGACTTTTTCCCAAGAAGTTAGTTTGCTTACCCATCAAAGTCAGCTCTACTTGCCTTCTTTGACACTTACTACCTATGGTCCTCAAAGGGTTTGGTGGTTTCAACACTAATTTGACTAGCTGATGGACTCAATATTATGATAGTCTTACTATAGTAAGACTGGCTTTCTGTGTTATCTGATTACACATCTGTTTCTGCAGAGCTACTTCCTACAGCTTTGCCATGCAAAGTCACCACGAGGGGGGGACTGTGGAGTTAGTTTATCTCCCAGCAGGGCTGCCCCGAGAAGAGTCTGCAAGTATGGGAGGGTGTCCTGGAAAGGTGCCAGTGGAGGCTTGCTTAAGACTATCAAGAGGAAGAAAGTTAATTAAAAGTCCAGTTAAGTTGACTCAAAAGATTAATAAATCAGCAAGTTCATTAGACTGGAGGAGCTGAATGGGACATGATCCAAAGGATCAAAGTGAGGGTCAGAAACAGGATGACTGAAAACAAAGCCAGCTCAGGACTCATCCTGGAAATGCTGGGATGGTGCTCTGGCAACATCTGTGTATAGGTCGGTGAGCCTAGCCAGACAGGACCCTTGTTCTGACAGCACCAGAGCATGGCTGGAGAGATGCTCATCATTTGGTGGAAAGGGAGACAGTTTGGCAGGCACCAATTGGGATGTTTTTTTTTCCCAGTCTGTCAAATGAGAGATGTGTGCTGATGATCTCTCGTGTCTGTGTAAGTGATAACATTCTCTGACACCATCTGGATAAGGCACCTAAAGCATTAGGCTCATGCCTGCTCTGGAACCAGTTAGTTCTCACCCAACCTTTGTAAATCTATCCCTGGTGAATGTACAGAACATTAGCACAGATCTGCCCGGGAAACATCTGAGAAGAGTTAACAGCTGGAGCCAAGCCCCAGAATACCCATCCTCCCTCCTCACTGGAGGGCACCTCAGTTAGCACCTTCTGCAGGAAGGAAATGCTTGTGGAGAGTTCCTTTCCTTGTGTCCCCAGAACAGGCACTAGAATCTGGGGAAATGCTTGCAATGGGAATATGCCGTCCTGTAAAATCAAGTACACTAATCAAACTAAAAGCGAGTAAAGTGCATGCCAAGTTTGCCTGTGGTCACATAAACGAGACTTAGCTGTTTCCTGAAGATAGGAGCTGGAACTCTCATGGGTAAAGCTGACTGAGCTCACACATTTCACCCTTGGCCTACTTTGTTTATCTCCAGACCACTGAAGCATTCAGTCTAGACCGTACAGTATTTCCAGTATCTCCTGTTACTTCTTTCCCAAGCATCTGGTTTTTCTCAGGCCGCACGTGACCCACCCTGTGAGGCCTTGTGCTGGGATGCAGGAACTTTGGAATGTCCTACTTCTGCTGTGGTCCCTGAAGACATATGTTGAAGTCTGGGACTTGTCTTCTAAGGTGACCTCTCAAACAGTGCACACGGGGTTACTTTCCACACGGCAAATTTGGGGCCCTTGGATATGACTCTCTACTGACTTCAGAACTCAGGAAAGGGAATATTGGAGCTCCTTTTCTAGGATCTCTGACTGTAGGCCAGGCATCCTGGCAACTTCTTGGGTGGTGGTGCTGAAACTCTTTGGGAGGCCTCAGCTACCATCCAAAGTGGTCTTTACATCCTTCATGTCCACTGCATATGGAATGCGTTATTTTTGTTTTTCTCTGCTTCTGCAATGCTTAAAAACCTACCAGTCAACAGGTACTTAATGAGCATCTACAAAACAACTGGGTTAGATGAGCCACTTTAGTGAAGGCTTCTGTTCTTGAGAACCTTATTGCTGAAATGAAATGATAAAAATAATTCGTATGAAAGAATATTGAGTAACACAAGTCAGTGTGTCATGAAAGTCCAAATTGTGAGTGGCATACATGTTCTATGAGCACGTACTGAAAGGGAGAGCAGTGGATGTGCTTCCAAGCAGAAATAGATTTATGGTAGGTTTTGTAGGATGGGTAGAAATTAAACAGTGGATGGATAGTGAAGACTTTTTGTGCAAGAAAAATGGTCTAAATTCATTCAGCTAGGTAGAAATAGTGAACTAAGTAAAGCATTAGATGACAGTCTAAATTAGGTTTATTTATTATCTTCACCAAATTTTATTACCTTTTTATATGGTACAAGACAAGGAATTTGATTTCTGTTTGATGCAGATTCAAATGATCTTCCCTTTGGGTTCAAGGATGACACTCTTGAACCTCATGAACTTTGGCCAAAATGCCATAAGCTCCTTCAATATTGCACAATTTTCTTTCAACCAATAATTTTATATTGCTGTGCTGGATAATATTGTCTCCTTGTCCATTTCTGCTCATGGTTTTTCCTAGTTCCTGACACATCATTTTCATATAATGTTTACTCCTCTTGCCTCATGAATGGTAATGTCAGCTAAGATCCAGTTCACATTCATGTGTGTAATTCGTATTCATCTTGGGTTTCAGAAAGCCTTTGTGACCTTATATTAATTGTTGTATTTCAAGCTAAGAAACAATAAGAAGCCAATAACATGTCCAAAGGAGGTGTACTGGCAGCTTCAAGAACTCCTGAGGCCAGAAACAGGCTTAGGAACTCCCTAAGGACTAGCCAAGGGGTCAGTGCCATCTCAGTATTAAAGACATGGACCAAGAATGATATCCACATTGGGAACTATTTGAATAATTAGAACCAGGCAGTGCTTCAGATCCTTAAAACTGTAAGGGACAATGCAGTCAATCACAAGGAAGTTGATAGCCTCCAGACCTTCCCTTTAAGGCACAGCCTACCCTTAAAATGTGTTTTGAGTTGTACCTGATGGTTCCTAGTTATGACCGAGCCTTTATCTCACATAAGTTTGGGGTGAGTGCATTGGAAGTTCTGACACACAGGCGTAACTGTGGGGAAAGGAAAGAGCAATTATGTAAGTAAGCAACCATAGCTTCAACATGCCCAGTGGGGCCAGTTTTGGTTTTGTTTTTGTTTTTGTTTTGTTTTGTTTTTAAATAGAAAAGGACTTATTGGAAGGTATTTGCAACTCCATTTTAGAGATCAGTGAACGTGCACAGTTGAACAGAATTTGGAGTTCAGAGTGTGTGCAAGAGCCAGGTATTCTGGCCAAAAAGTGAGCAGTTTTGTCTCTCACAAGCAAAACAAATCCCATTGGGTACCATTTGTTCCTTGGCTACATTAGAAAGTCCTCTTAAATACGACAACACCTAAATTATTGAGACATTTATAGTATATTTTCACAAAGGGGGAAACATGATCCTATGATAAATGTACACAAACTTTATTAGGTAAAATTTAAAAACACCAGACCTGATTCTAGGAGTGAGATATAAATATCCTTTCAGTGTATACCTTGTTTTATTGCATTTAATGTCATATAAAGTTTAGAAAAAGTATACCCATAAAATGAGACTTGAAAACTCTTAAAGTGAGTGTCCTGTTGAGATGCAGCTTGGAGACTGGAAGTCTTTGGGAGAATGCTATAGGGTAGAGCTCTTCCTGAATAAGTAATACTGCTTTCATTCATTTGACTGCCAGGCACACCACGGAATGAGTAGTAGAGAGTGTAAGAAGCGAGGTGTACTTGATTGACCACATCAACAAATTAGTATTGAATCCTAGTAGTCACTGTGATAGGTATTGGAAGATATGGGGATGAATGATCCTTGTTTTCAGCTTACAGATAAATGGAAGGGAAGACAGTATCTCAGAAAAGTACTGTTTTGATACACGTGATGAAATGGAAACACTTAGGAAAGACTATTCCAGAATTTGTGTGGATAGTGTGTGGGCATGGTTGGATTACATCATTTATGGGCCATTTCCTATAGGTAATGAACCTTAACATGGGAATTGAAGGATGATTTAGAATTAGCGAAGGAATATTTAGGTATGGGTAAATTTCCCTACACTGCCTCAAATAAGTTACAAATTAATTATTTTTTTTCTTAAGCAAAAATTCCAGCCTGGGAATTTCCTACAGGGATGTAGGAAACTCTACACTGTTGTATCATTTAAAGGTCCCAAGTTCCTTTTTTTTATTTTAAGATTTTATTTATTTATTTGACAGAGAGAGATCACAAGTAGGCAGAGAGGCAGGCAGAGAGAGAGGAGGAAGCAGGCTCCCTGCTGAGCAGAGAGCCTGATGTGGGCCTCCATCCCAGGACCCTGAGATCATGACCTGAGCAGAAGGCAGAGGCTTAACCCCCTGAGCCACCCAGGCGCCCCCAAGTTCCTATGTTAAGAACTGTGAAGGGTCTGAGATTTTATACTGCTTGTAAGCAATCAATTTAGCATGCATGCCACAATTTCATGGATGGAAATAGACACAAGACTCCTGGGTCAGAGACAAATGACTGTATTACTCAAGGCAACCGCAGCAGCCCAAGTATCAGCATTTGTTCCAGTTACCTGAGCCCCAAATATCATAGGGGACACTAAGAGGGGCAGGAGATACTTGTACCAGGAAGACATTTATTATCCTGGATAGTTAACAGACTTGCCTTTTGCTCTGGATGGAGACACTATCTCTATTTTTGTTGGTTTGTTTGTTTTTATTATGTTATGTTAGTCATCATACAGTACTTCATTAGTTTTTGATGTAGTGTTCTGTGATTCACTTTTTGTATATAACACCCAGTGCTCATTGTAATACATGCCCTCCTTAATACCCATGACTGCACTAACCCTTCCCCCATCTCACCCCTAAAACCCTCAGTTTTTTCCCAGAGTGCATAGTCTTTCATGGTTTGTCTTCCCCTCTGATTCTCCCCCTTCATTTTTCCCTTCCTTCTCCTAATGTTCTCCATGCTATTCCTTATGTTCCACATATGAGTGAAACCATATGATAATTTCACTTTCTGCTTGACTTATTTCACTTAGCATAATCCCCTCCAGTTCCATCCATGTTTGTGCAAATTGTGGTTATTCATCCTTTCTGAAGGCTGAGTTATATTACATCGTATATATGGACCACATGTTCTTTATCCATTCATTTACTGAAGGGCATCTCAGCTCCTTCCATACTTTGGCTATTGTGGACAACACGGCTATGAACATTGGGGTGCATGTGCTCCTTCTTTTCACTCATCTGTATATGTGGGATAAATACTCAGTAGAACAATTGCTGGGACATAGGGTAGCTCTATTTTTTACCTTTTTGAGGAAACTCCATACTGTTTTCCCAAGTGGCTGTACCAACTTGCATTCCCCCCAACAGTGTAAGAGGATTTCCCTTTCTCCACATCCTCTCCAACATTTGTTTATTCCTGCCTTGTTAATTTTTGCATTCTAACTGGTGTAAGGTGGTATCTCAGTGTGGTTGGATTTGAATTTCCCTGATGGTTAATGATGGTGAACGTTTTTTTCATGTGTCTGTTTGTATGTCTTTTTTTTTTAAGATTTTATTTATTTGAGAGAGAGAGAGTGACAGAGAGCATGAGAGGGGAGAAGGTCAGAGGGAGAAGCCGACTCCCCGTGGAGCTGGGAGCCTGATGCAGGACTCAACCTGGGGACTCTGGGATCATGACCTGAGCTGAAGGCAGTGGCTTAACCAGCTGAGCCACCAAGGCACCCTGTATGTCTTTTTTGTAAGCCATTTGTATGTCTTGTAAGCCATTGGTATATCTTCTTTGGAGAAATGTCTTTTCATGTCTTCTGCCCATTTTTTGATATTATTATTTGTTTTTTGGTGTTGAATTTGAGAATTTCTTTATAGATCTTGGATACCAGCCCTTTATCTGTAGGTCATTTGCAAATATCTTCTCCCAGTCCGTGGATTACCTCTTTGTTCTATTGATGGTTTCTTTTGCTGTGCAGAAGCTTTTTATTTTGATGAAGTCTCAAAAGTTCATTTTCACTTTGGTTTCCCTTGCCTTTGGAGATGTGTCTTGAAAGAAGTTGCTGTGGCTGGTGTCAAAGAGGTTATTGCCTATGTTCTCCTCTAGGATTTTGACAGACTTCTGTCTCACATTGAGGTCTTTCATCCATTTAGATTTTATCTTTGTGTATGGTATAAGAGAATGGTCAAGTTTCATTCTTCTGTATATAGCTGTCCAATTTTTTCCCAGCACCATTTATTGAAGATACTGTCTTTTCTCCATTACATATTTTTCCTGCTTTGTTGAAGATTGGTGACCATAGAATTGAGGGTCCATATCTGGGCTCTATATTCTGTTCCATTGATCAGAATGTGTCTGTTTTTGTGCCAATACCATGCTGTCTTGATGATCAAAACACTATCTCTATTTTCTAAAGCTGTTTGCTACAGAGTATCTTTGAAAGGAAAGAAAAAAAAAAAACATCTGGAACAAAGGTAGTTAGTACCTTTGCTCACCAGATGGGCAAAAGAGTTAAATCCATGGAGAATTTTCTCTCAGCATCTTCTATTTCTGTCTTCTAGGACAGGGATTGGCAAATTATGACCCACAGGCAAAATCTGACCCACTTCCTGTTTTTTATAAATAAAGTTTCATTGGCATACAGCTAAGTACATTCTTTTAAGTATTGTCTGCAGTTGCTTTAATGCTACAGTGGCAGAAATAATTAGGTTCAACAGAAAGCACATGGCCTCTTTACAGAAAGAGTTTGCCAGTCGGTACTGTAAAGTATGGTCATTCTCCACCTGACCAAAGCTGGCTGGTGAGTACCACATCCATAATCCAGCTGTAATAGGAAGGGAATGAGGAAGAAGAGTCAAACAGGTTATTTAAATAATATGTCCCACTTTGTCAAAATAAAAAGCTTCTGTACAGCAAAGGAAATAGCCGATAAAACAAAGAGGTAACCCACAGAATGGGAGAGGATATTTGCAAATGACACTACAGACAAAGGGCTGATATCCAAGATCTATAAAGAACTACTCAAACTCAACATCCAAAAAGAAGATGAACACATCAAAAAATGGGCAGGAGACATGAAGAGGCACTTCTCCATAGAAGATATACAAGTGGCTAACAGACACATGAAAAAGTGTTCAGTGTCACTAGCTATCAGGGAAATTCAAATCAAAACCACACTGAGATACCATCTTACACCAGTCAGAATGGCCAGAATTAACAAGACAGGAAACAGCAGGTGTTGGAGAGGCTGCAGAGAAAGCGGAACCCTCTTACACTGTTGGTGGGAATGCAAGTTGGTGCAGCTGCTTTGGAAAACAGTGTGGATATTCTTTAAAAAATTAAAAATAGAGCTACCCTATGACCCTGCAATTGCACTACTGGGCATTTACCCCAAAGATACAGATGTAGTGAAAAGAAGGGCCATATGTACCCCAATGTTCATAGCAGCAATGGCCACAATCACCAAACTGTGGAAAAGCCAAGGTGCCCTTCGACAGATGAATGGATAAAGAAGATGTGGTCCATATATACAATGGAATACTATACCTCCATCAGAAAGGGTGAATATCCAACTTTCATAGCAACATGGACTGGATTGGAAGAGATTATGCTGAGTGAAATAAGTCAAGTAGAGAAAGTCAAGTATCACATGGTTTCACTTACTTGTGATGCATAAGGGGTAATATAGAGGACAGTAGGAGAAGGAAAGGAAATGGGAAGTAGGGCAATTCAGGGAGAGAGAAAACATGAGAGACTTTGGACTCAGAAACAAACTGAGGGACTTGGAGGGAAGGGGGTGGGGGAATGGGGTTCCTCAGGTAGGAACTGAGGGCACGTATTGCATGGGCACTGGATGTGGGGCATAAACAATGAATCTTGGAACACTGAAAAAATAAAATTAAATTAAAAAAAAATAAAATCAACAATAAGATAAATGGGACTATATTCCACAGCTTTTACATGTGAACACAACCTGTATATTATCAGTTAAATTTCAATATGAATTTTAAAAAACCATTGCTACTTAGGCTATTATACATCCTTGTTTTGTGAATAAATTACAAAAATTGAAAAAAAAAAAAAGAATATGTCCCAGAAGTTGACTTCTGTTCACTTTTCGCTGGCCTGAGCTTAGTGACATGTTACTTAGTTACACTTCTAGTTTTATTGATTCACTGGAAGTGCTCACAGGTCTCAGCATATAGTCTTATTCGTGGCCAAGGTTTATTAAGACAAAGCAGTTGCTCAGCATGAACTAAATATTTTTATTCAATTTAGGCATAGTAATCCACTCTTAACAGGGACTGGTGAGAACTTTCCTGACATCTGAGTTCCCAGATGCCAGCCAAGAATTAAACTTGCAGGCAGCCTTTCCAAGGGTAGCAGACTTGCGCCTACACAAATGCCTACACGTGGCTGCTGTGGAAGCTGGGGAATATAGTCCCACTAAGAGACTGTGTGCCTGGCTAAAACTTGGGAGGTTTGATTATTAAAAGAAAGATAAAGAAGAGATGCCATGAATAATTAGTAGTCTCTGTTACACAGTGGAAGAGGGACCAGATTAGGGTTCTCAACCAGAGAACTATTGACATTTTGGGATGGTTAATTCTTTATTGTGGGAGACTGTCCTGTATATGTTGGTGGCACTCCTCTCAATCCTGACTATCAAGTGTCTCCAGACATTGCCAAATGTGCCCTGGTGCCACAAACATCCCAGTTCAGATCCAAGCTGGTGCGTGAAGGCCTGAGAGACCATGCCTTATTGAGAAAAACCACAAGTATTTTGTTATGGTTTGAGAATGAATGAGGGATGGAGAGTGGCAAGAAATAAGGCTGAAGGTATAGGCTGGGGCTGGGTAAAAAGGAGGTTATGGGGTGCCTAGGTGGCTCGGTTGGTTAAGCCTCTGACTCTTGATTTCAGCTCAGGTCATGACCTTGGGGTGAGATCAAGCCCCCCTCCCGCCCCCCGGGTCTGCCTGGTCCTCCTTATGAGCCTGCTTTCTCTCTCTCAAATAAACAAATAATATCTTACGAAAAATAAAATTAAAAAAAAATAAATCAGTTTGTGTGCCATAATAAGGGGTTTGGATTTTTGAAGTATCACTTAAAGATTATGAGGAGCTAGTGGAAGATATTCAAGCCAAGAATCATATTTGTATTTAAAAACAGTTTGACTTATGTATGGAGAATTAATGGAAAGGCAAATAGTTTGGAGTCAGAAAGACTAATGAGAAAGCTATTTTACTCATTCTGGTAAGAAGTGTTGAGGAACACCTTGAAGACATTGGCCATTGAGAAGAATAAAAAGGGAGGGATTCGAGAACAATAATATAAATCGAAAATAAAGACTTGGTGATCATTTGCAGATGAGAATGTCACCTAGAATTTTGGTGTGGACATTTAGGTAAATAGGTTACCATTCATAGAGCTAATAGTAAACACAAAAATGATAATATAAAGGAAAGAATGATCAGATCAGTTTTTGACTTGCTAAGTTTGAAGTGACTGGGATTTCCAACAGATTGATGGCATGTGATGAATGACCTGATATGATGGTCACTTGGTTTATTGTGGGTAGGCGGAGAAACCTGCACATACAACCAACTGTTGTCAATATTTCTTTCCTACTGATTTTTAATATCTAATGATTTATTATCAAATGTACATAAAGTAACTGTTCTACCAAGGTTTTTTTTTTTTTTAAGATTTTATTTATTTATTTGACAGAGAGAGAGAGAGATCACAAGTAGGCAGAGAGGCAGGCAGAGAGAGGAGGAAGCAGGCTCCCTGCTGAGCAGAGAGCCCAACGCAGGCCTCGATCCCAGAACCCTGAGACCATGACCTGAGCTGAAGGCAAAGGCTTTAATCCACTGAGCCGCCCTCTACCAAGAAAAGAAGACTTTTCATACTAGTGACTACAATTTCCTCATCTCTAAGAGAAGGTATACTGTGTCTGGCAGAGTAGCTAAATTTGCATTCTCTCAGGTAAGACGTGCATCATGTGATTGAAGAGTTAGTTGGAGATTAGTTACTTTAATCAAGGCATAATATACTGAACACAAGAGCACTGATTCTGAGACCTTGCATACCTCAATCCACAATAATAAGGGAAAGTTCTTGTGTACATTCCTTGCAGAGTTTGATAGGAGAGTAAATAGTGGGATGAAATTCAGGTTCTAGTCTTTAATGACTCGAACACAGATGTAGCTGTTGACAGGAAGAGATACTTGAGTGTTATTTCTCCATTTGCTTAGCAAGATTTGACATGTGGTGAGCCAGAATAGAAATTTGAAGAGTTGAATCAAGATGTGTTGAGGGAAGGCTGGGTGAAAGCAGTGATGAAAGAAGTAGGTCTAGATATACAACATTATGCTGCAGATGGAAACTTTGCAAAAAAAACCCAAAAAACAAAAAAAAAACTTCGCAGGATTGTCTGGCTGGGTAAGCTTATTGGTAAATTTGGTTGCCCTTAGGAAAGAATTTAAAAATACATTGAATACATAATCAGGATATCGTCATTCTAAACAGTGTCCATTGTACATCTTTTTGTGTTTGTTTATGCAGTGGCAAGTGCTTACAGATGACCCAGGAAACATGAGCTGGGGGAAGTAAAATAAAGTGGTGGAGCATGGGGGAGGGGTTGTGCACCAGGTCCCAAACTGCTAAGTCTTCTGGGGTCTTTTGATTCATAATCACTGTGGTTTCCAGTGCTGGCAAAGGCTAGAGTGTACCGTAGATCAGTTAACAAGAAGGATGAGTGGATTCCATTAAGATAGGGCTGGTAATATTTGTAGACCTCTTCTTTGATAGAAGAAAATAGTATGCTGAATAATAATACAGACATGGCACCATTCCAAGCACTAGAGCTTTGTCCCTAATTTTGTCACATCTTAAGCATGAGTTTGATATCTTTTACCTCCCGTACGAGCCAGGATTTAATTTATTGCTCTAAGATTCTCCTTTCTTGCCAACCATCCTTGTTAATTCCTGAAAGTTTATTCATTACTTTTGAATTGTCTACCATGTCTTCCCCTCCTTTATGGTTGTGTTCACCTGTTTTACTTTTGAAACTAAAAAAAAGGTGAGGGCAGTGAATTTTGATGCTCTTTGAAATCAGTCACCTGCCACTGAATGCGCTAGGGCTGTGTTCAAGCTTTTACTTCCCAATGACAGTACTCTGGACCTCCTGCCTGTCAAAATCCATATCCCATTTTCAAATTACCTGTTGGATGGCATTTAGAAAACCTTTTAAATTCACTGAGCTACTGATGACTGATACTCATGAGCAGGGTTACTCCTTCATATATATTTTACTTTATTTATATTTTGCTTTTTTTATTCCTTCTATAAATATTAACCTGTGTGCTAGGTTTTGGGAGCATACAGATATTGTCAGTCAGTGTCCTGAAGGGAAACGGATGGCACACTTAAGGTGGGTGATTTGAAGAGAGCATAATAAAATGACTATTCACAAATTATCAATTGGTTGGAGTTAAATCACAGAGAAAGGACAAGGGGTAGGGCATTTCCTGGAGCTATTAATAGCAGTGGTGGCTAAGTCATTATCACCAGGACACAAGAAGAGGCGAGAGGAGCCTGAGTCAGGGAGGGCTGTGGCAAGAAGGCCAATGTGAGGAAGCTGTGACCTGTGGTGGAAGGAAACTGCTAGTCCCAATGATCTTGGGGGAAGGGTACTGAGAAAAAATAAACATGTCTACCTCACCCTTTGAACATTCATCTCCTTCTGGTGCCTTCTATCAGTCAAATCCCAGAGGATACACCTGGTATTACCAGTAGAGATCAACTTCTTAGAGCACAGCAACATGAAAATGTAGGGTTGTGGAGCTGGAGGGGCACAGGAAGATAGGTAGCACATAGACATATGATGTGATTCTGTCCCAGGACCCATGTGGCACATCCCACACTTCAGTGGACTCGAGAATCCCATGGATGGCTTAGTAAAGTACAGATTCTTGAGCCTTATGCTCCAGGAGTTCCAATTCAGCAGATCTAGAGTGAGGTGGGGAAAATTAGCATTTCTAACACATTCCTGGTGTGGCCTGGGCTGCTGTTCTACTGATCACAGGTTGTGTAGAGCTGACCTGACATTTTGAGACAGGGCAATACAAAACCTCAAAGAATGGATGTCTCATAGCAGAGTGTCAACTCTCTTACAATAATTTAAAGGTATTTTTGCTATTTCCTTAATACACTGTGCTCCAGCCAACTTTCCAGGCAAGCTGATCTTGACTAGAAATCAACAGAGAAGAGGGTTTCAAATGTGTAAGTAGGAATGTAAGAATGGTCGTGGGTTTAACTTTTCTCCTCCTAAGTAAACTTTCTCTCTAAAGAAGCTATTACCTCATTAAGGATAAGCTAGAGACATAGGATTGCACAAAGGCTAGTCTGTCTTTACTGTATATATTATATATTATATATATATAATATTTTAATTAAAAAAGAGAATTGAAGTCAGATGATTTCATTTTTTATGTTTTCCTGTAATAATTTTTTATAAGAGAACTTTCTAAAGAAAAAAACTCAAACAGCAAAACAGATCTTGTGAGTACATAGGAAACATGGGAAGTCCTTTCTCAAATATTTTTGGATAAAAGTCAGTTTCTTTCTTACTTGATACTCTTTATTATTATTAGGGTTTTTATTTTTCCATAGGAATAATTATTAGCTTTATTTAGTATTATTTCATGGGAGTAATGTAGAGTTGACCAGCAATTAAAGGGGGAAGTGGCTTTAGAAGAGATCAAGTCATCAGGGAAGAGGAGTTCACCTTTGGTGAGCAAGAGAGAATCAAATTGTTTGAACTGAAAATACCTGCTCAGATCAATCACTTTGTCCATGCTTAACTGTCCATGCATAAACTGATGTTTCCCTTCAAGAAGTCTTCTTATTTCCCAAGAGCTACTCCTAATTCTTCCCTGCATCAGTGAAGCTTTTTGTTAGAGTAGATCAAACTCCCTGCCCACTTCTTCTCCTCCCATTTATTCTTTGTTCATTGACTTCTGGCTCTCAACTCTTCCAAAACTACATTGGCAGAAGTTAACTTTGCTTATCTGATCTCTCAGCAGCATTTAGGGCTGTGGACCTCTCCTTGTGTTATTGGTTTCTGTGGCATTCCTTTCTTCCATGGGCCTCCTACCTCTCTAACGATTCCTTCTTAAAACTCTGATAAATCTGTCATGTCATGTTCAGCCTCAACACAGAGACTCTTTCAAAGATGTCCAGAGCAGCAACTAAAAGTGACTTAGCCTTATATGCTTCAAAGAATATTAAAGAGAATCTGATTCACCCACACTTACCAAAGACTCTTTTAACACTCACCAGTTTGGTCTGGATCCTCTCTTACCATAATCTCCCAGATTCTCTTCTGGATCTCTAAATGTGAGGCTCTTTTTCCATCCATCTCTTTATCGTGTGGATTTACTTGCATTTTGCTTTTCTTACTATTTTGAAAAGGAGGAAAAAACAAGAAATGAGTGGGCCAAATACAGGTTTCTTAAAGCCTGAGTGAGGAGTAGAGGAAAAGTGATGTAGAAGGGGTGCTGACTCTCGCACATCAGTACTTTTTTTCTACTACAGGGTCATTCTCTTTAATTGACCCATCTTGCTCTGCTTCTCCATGAAATGCTGGCATCCCCCCACATTTCCATGACTGCATTGCCTGCTGGCTTTATCAGCTACTCCTGTGATTCTAACTTTCTCTCTGAATGGGAATTAGGAACACTTTTTCTCTTGACCAACATGTACCAGACATCTCCACTTGGAACCTATAGATCTCTTAATACTCAGTGCAATTGCTCCTCCTTGAGCAGTCTACAGCAGTGGACATCATCCTCACCCCACGCACCTTTCTCATATGCCATATCAAATGAACCACCAACTCTTTGGTTATTTAGTTCTCAAAGTGTCTCAAATCCATTGCTCTTTCCTGGTCCCTAAGTGATAACATTATATATCTGCTGAACTGTTTCAGTAGCCCCCTAAATGGTCACGTGCCTACACACCAACTCTCCTCAAATCAAACTTCATCCCTGACAAAGTAAACTATCCAAAATGCAAATCTTACCCTGTCATTTCACACTCCATTATTTACAATGCTATTATCTATAAGATCTGGGTCCTTTGAGATCTGAGCCCTACTTATGCTGCAGCTCTTCTGAAAGGCTTGCTCATTTCTCAGCAACCATTCTGTATGGATTGGCTTATCTCTCTGAACTGTGCTTTACTCTCTGTTAGTGAATGCTGACTCGTGACTTTACCCTACTAGGCTGAACTAAGTGACTCACCTTGGTGTTGCTGTTCCCACAGCACGAGATTTATTACTTTGTATTCTTGTGTTTGTTTATTGGCTGTCTCTGAGGATGAATTTCTCCAGTGTTTTGAAGAATGTCAGAGCCAAAATCCAAGTTTACTGAGGGGGAAAATAATCACTGGAATTTAGGAGAACTTGGGGTCAAGTCCAGATTAACCATTAATCTGCTTTGAAATCTTAGACAAATCACTCCCTTTCACTGGTGCATCCATCTTTCACAGGAGAAACCTGGGCCATATAATCATATCTACCGTGCTCTGATTCCACTCTGTACCTTCCCACATGTTTAGAGAGGGTATTCATTGATGTTCACACACTACCCTTTCTACTTTCTCCTCACTGCTCTGCTTTCTTTCTCCAGTGGTTTATCTAAAATAGTTGTTCTCAACCCTGGTCTCTCTGCAACACTTTGTTTTTTTTAAAAAAATTTATTTTAAAGACTAATAGAGAAACAGAGATAGCAAGACAGAGCACAAGAGTGAAGGAGAAGGAGAAAGTAGGCTCCCTGCTGAGCAGGGGTCCCAATGTGGGACTCAGTCCCAGGACTCTGGGATCATGAACTGAGCCCAAGGCAGCTGCTTAACGACTGAGCCACCCAGGCACCCTCTGGGGCACATTATAAGATACAGATGGCCGACCCTATCCCAAGGGATTCTGACTTTATTAGTCCGATGTAGCTTTCTGACATCTGTATTGTTTAAAAAGCACTCCAGATAATTCTAATGGCATTCAAGGTTAACAACTATTACCATAATATGGAGTTTTTCAAAGTTTGGTTCCTTAGAGCAACAGCAGCAGCAGCAGCATCACCTGGAAAATTGTTGGAAATACAAATTCTCAGTCTCCTCCTGAATTAGAAATGGTAGTATGTGTAGGTGATTCTGATACACACAACACCATTGCCTCTTCTTCGATACGTCCAAATAGGAACTAGAGGTTACCACTGTTGTTTCACAGGTAGATCCCCCTGGTGTTTATCTTTAAAGATGTTCCACCAGACAACCAGAGTCCACTTCAAAGGAGTTGTTCATGTCACTCTTACAACTTCCAAGGAAGGAGCTTTCTTGGCTGGATCAGAGTTCATATATATTAAGAGTTCATAAATATATATATAAATAAATGCGTGTGTGTGTGTGTGTGTGTGTGTGTGTGTGTGTGTGTGTGTGTTTATTACACTAGGGCATAGAATGGAATGATGGGGATTTATCTACAGAGGAGTGAGGCATATTTCTGGCTGGGATATAAGATGGGAGTGAAAATCAGGTACGGATGTTGCCCACAGAGAGGGCCCTTGGAAACAGGCCCCCTGGAATTAGCTAGTGTTGCCTCTTTGTCTCATGTAAACCTCTGATTTTCAACCCTTTCTTACAAGTTCTGCAGTGAAATATATGGTCTGGGTTGAGGTTAGCATTCAGCCAGCATCTAGAGAATTGAATACTCCTCCTAATTAATGTTCTAGGAAATGAAACACTGGTTTTAAAGCCATACAACTTGACTACCTGAACTTGTATCCGCACTGATAATATTTCAGCTTCATAAGGTTGTTTATATCATCCTTTTATCCTATAAAGAGAGGGACAGACAATGGTAGCATGAACTAATTTTCTTACTCTCAACCCATTCTGCCCACATGAAAGGCAGTCACTCTCTGTGGGGTTAGAGATCAATTCCATTCTTTATTTTACTTTTTATTTTTCCAAACAATTGCTCTTCCCTAAATTATAGAGCTTTGGAAATGTATTTATTTGGTCATGAATTGATTCTTGAACAGAATGCATTTATTCAAAAGCAACATGTTTCTTTTGTACCTACCACATCTTAAATTATACAGTTATTTAATTATTTGCCTCCTCACTAACTGTACATTTCATTCAGATAAGATCAAGTCAGTTTGTTAACCGCAGTATAGCCAGTATCTAGCACCTGGTAGGTACTCATTAAACATTTAATGAATGAAATACTGTATGACTGCTTCAAATGTAATATAGCAGGAGGAAAGGGTGCTTTTGGACCAACAGGGCAGGCTTATAACCTATCCTGGCGTAATGTAAGGATGATTACAAATTAAAAATAGAGGCTTAATTCTCCCTGTTGGAAATATGAAATTGTTGTGCCTTCCTTTTTCTCAGAACATTTATTTTAGAAAAATTGTGAATGTAATTACTTTCTCCTTTCTTTAAAATGTATATAAATTCTTAAAAAAACCAAAAACCAAAAAAAAAAATTCTTTTGAAAACTAGATAGGCATTTTGTCAGGTCTTTATGACCTGGAATGTCTTTCTCAAGGACTTGGAATCTAGCTCCTTGACATCAAGAAACATCTTCCAGTTTCTGTGGGAGGGTAGGGGCCTAATTTTGATGGGCACTTTGCTCCAAGTTGCAAAACTACCTCCTGTTTTAAAGATATAAGAAATCTGTTTTTCTTCTAGGTAAAGCCAGTAGGCCAACATGGATGGTCACCCAAATTATGAAGTAAAGTTAGGATGAACTGCGTGTGACAAATGGTGCTGCCCTCTTATTTGTGGACTTATTATTTATCTTGAAAACATGTATTAGTGGGTTATATCTTGGCTGCCAAAAGGGTGAGATTTCTTTCTGTCTTTGCAGTCCCTTGGGGGATTGCTGGTGATATGCATCACATTCTGGTTTAATGCTTGTTCAATAATAAAACTGTTTTCTGTCTCTACTACCTTTGTGGGGAGGTTTTCTGGGCCAGGAGAGGATTTTTGTTTCCAGTGAGAGTTTACAGGAGAGCAGAAGGAAGAGCACTTCATTCATATGGAAAAGATCAGAGATGTCAGAAAGGACAAGCTGTGAGAGAGATGCAGGGAAAAGCTACTAATACTGATGAGCCTCTTAAGTTATGTTAAGGGCTTTGGACTTTATCCTGAAAGAAACTGAATAAGCAAGGTGGTGTCCTAATAGGATTTGCCTTTAGGAACCATAACTCTTGCTGTAATGTGCAGAAAAGATGGGAGAGAATACTAGTGGATATAGGGAGATGAAGTTAGGTGAGAGATTTAGTTATCAAGATGGATAATAAGACAGTAATAATAGTAATAATCTTGGTAACCAAAGCTAACACTTTCTTGAGCTAACCATGTGCTGGGCACTCCTCGAAGGCCTTCATATGTATTATTGTCTTTAGTTTGTACAACTTCTCTCTGAGGTTTGTTGTATTACCATCTCTGTTCACAGATAAGAAACGTAAACAGATTACTGACTTGCCCAACATATCTTGAGGTGCAGCTGAAATGTAAAATCCTGGCTCCACGGACAGTTCTCTTCTACATTGTCTCCTCATGCCATAGTTTGGACAAGGAGGGTGGTAGAATGGATATGTTAGGGGGCTGGGTGGCTCAGTTGGTTAAACCACTGCCTTCAGCTCAGGTCATGATCCTGGAGTCCCAGGATCGAGTCTCGCCTCAGGCTCCCAGCTCTGCGGGGAGTCTGCTTCTCCCTTTGACCTTCTCCCCTGTCATGCTCTCTTACTCACACACACTCTTTCAAATAAGTAAATAAAATATATTTTTTTAAAAAAAAGAATGGATATGTTAGGTGGATTGATTCAACAAATATTTAGAATATAGAATAGATAAGACCTAAGAGTTAAGTGGAGGTGAGAATGGGCAAGAAGGTGTTAGGGATGTTACCCAGTATTTTGTTAGTATACCTGAGCTATTCTCTGAGGCAGGAGTGCCAAGAACATGGCAGTTTAGGAAGAGTAGTTAAACAGTTTGAAGTACATGCTGCATTTAGAAATCAGAGTGGAGATGTCCAAGGAAGTAGCTATTACAAAGCTCTGAAACTCAGAAGGGAACACATCCCTGAGCACAAGGGTAGCAACTGAGGTCATGATAGCAGACGAGAACCCCCAAAAGGAGTAAGCACAGTAAAGAGGAGGGGCGTGGAGCAAGCCCTGGAGGAACAAGAAGAAGGGAAGAGTCAGCCTATAAGTAATTAAGAGGACATGTCCAAAGAGGTATAGGGAAAACTATTATGAGAGTGTGGCATTTTCACAGCTCAGAGAAAAGAACGTCCCCAAAGGAAGTAGGGTCAGGGCAGTAGTGTCAAGAACTTCCATAAAAATCTGCCGTGGCTCCGAAAGAAGTAAGTGAGGCTGTGACCCTCTCTGCCAAACTATCAACCAGTCTGAACATGAATTTAACTCACTTTTTGATAGCAGTTTAACATGGCAGTGCTTCAATTCAGTTTTTGTTTTAAATGTGTAGCGTGGGGTGCCTGAGTGGCCGAGTCACTTAAAGATCTGACTCTTGAGTTTGGCTCAGATCGTGATCTCAGTGTCGTGAGATAGAGCCCCATGTTGGGCTCACGTGCTGGGCATGGAGCCTGCTTAAGATCCTGCCTCTCTCTCAAAAAATAAAAATAAAAATAAAAATGTGTAGACCACTATCATTCTGCCCCCTCCCCAAACAAAGGTATACTATATTGCTTTCCTTCTACGAAGGTAAGTATGCAAAATAAGACATCACAGATCCTCATGTTGCTTCAGGAAGAAAATGCAGAAAATAAAGGCTGGCACAGTAGGCAAACTGAGGGCTCCTCTCTGTAAGAGCAAAACTAGCCATTTTCCTAGTCTTCTCTTAAAGCTCTGTAGATCCCAAGGATGCTCTTCACTCTACAGCCTTTGTGACCCACATCTTTCTATTAGTATCATTTAATTACTTGACGTTTTCTTTGGAAGCAGGTTTAGGGTGATTTAACGATGTCTGCCAAGATTTTGTTTGTTTGTTTATTTGTTAAGTAGACCTGCGAGTGGGATTTGTGCCTAGTTTGGGTAGGCTAATACAGAGCCTTTTATTTATGTTTAAAGATTTGGGGGTATGACTAAATAATATTTTCATTCTGTGCATCTGGGCAACTTAATTTCATTTTGTCCCCTGACATTTGAAGATAGCTTAAGGGTTTTCTTTTCTTTTTCCTTCTATTCATTGTCTCTCAAAGTCTCCCCTCTTTTCTTTTACCCTCCCCACTATTGAATTGTTCATCTTTATTGGCTTGGAAAGAGGACTGCAGTGTGATTTTCCACTTGGATTCTAGTGGAATGGAATTTTTAGAAGTTTTTTTGTCTTCTGGCTGCATGTGGGTGATGAGGAAAGCACTCTATATCAAGGCTCAGAGGGTATTATAATACTTAGTTACAAGGAATGGTTGAAGTCTAGAGTTGAGGGTGTTTAAGCCAGTTGATAAAATAAGGCCAAACCTAAAAGAACAGAGGAAATAAAAAATTAGTGCTTGGTCTTAAGGACTTGAAGACACCCTTTTCTTCCTGGTCTTTTTAATTGAGTCTTCATAGAAATGAGCTAGCACTGGTTGGAAATTCTGTGCAGGGCTCTGCCAATCCTGTTTTAGCACTTGACGTGGGTAGTGATAGCTTGAGGTAAGATTGTGAGATAATGAACGGATTGGCTCTGGTTACAGTGTCAGAAAGATATTTTTTTCTTAGTTTGATAACTTTGAGAACCACTCCAGTTTGGTTCCATTTAGTTCTAAATATCCACTCCCAGCTTTGCTGTTAATTTGCTGAACGTTTAGCAAATTGTGTAGCCACTCTTGAGTTTTGCTTGCTCCTTCTCAGAGTAAGCAGCATTCCACCTCCTCAGGGCACCGGGATATTTTCAGTTGGCAGGAAGTGAAAGAAGCTCATGTGCACATTAATTCTTGCTTTTTCCTTCCATTGCAGATTAGGCCCTTGCAGAGATATTCTGTGAGAGATAGATCTTGAAGGCGTGCTGGAGTCATTTCTTCCAAATGAGTAACTGCAGAGCATTCAAGAGGGATTCTGAGATGTCCAGGAAGAGCTAGACATAGGTGGGCATAAGGTAGACAAGTAAAGCTCTCTGGGGATGAGTGGAATATGAGCCAATGTAGAAGTATTTTGTAGGAGGCTGCCTGGCTGCTGGACACTCACCTTCACTAGACACAAAGAAGGAAGGGAACCTACATTTCCTGAGCACCTTGTCCATGCCAGGCATGGTGTTAGGCAGTCTTATGCAGATGATCTGGTTTTAAAACTGCTCAATGAGGCACATACTACTACATGCCTTTGCTTGTGAGGAAACCAAAGCTCTGAAAGATTATAAGATTTGCTAATAGGTACCCATTTAATAAAAGACAGAGATGAAATCTGAACCTAAATCTGACTTTATAGTCTTTTTACTTCCCTGATCTCCTGCTTTTGCAACTTGTCCCTGCTCCAGCATTGTAGGGACAGGAGGGTCACTGTGACCCTTCCCTCATCCTCTCCACACATTGGGCTTGGTTCTGACCCAGCTCCTGATACTATGGATGGGCACATGACCCAGGTCTGGCAATGAGACTCTGGTCGCCTCTTGGCCACTGTGATCAGATCAGGGTCAGACAGACAACACATGTAAATCCAAAGAGTGTCAACCTCTAGAACTGGGGAAGAAAAAAAGGTGCCCTCTTTCTTTTAGAGTCACTGAAACTCTGGAATGTAAGCCCAGAGCTACCATGGAACATCTTTGCCAGCATGCAGCAACAGCCCATCGAGAGTAAAACAAGCAGAGAAGAGAGTGCAAAGGAGAGATGGACATCAGACATCAGAATCAGCACCTCCTTTCTGCTGTGCCTGATGCTAGACCGACCCCTCAGCTTTCTGTTTGTGGAGCCAGTTTTCTGGCTTAAGAAAAACTGTGCTAAAGTTTCTGTTACTTTTCACCAAAACAACCCTAAGATGAGCATTTATAGAGGGAATTTTAAAAGGTATTTTCATTGTCCCTGATCTTTGGAAATTGGCAATTTATACTGGGGAGATAGCACATATGTTTCAAAGAGTTCAGTTTCCATGGAATGCTCTGTTCATCTTCTGTTGCTGCCGTAACAGCTGACAACAAACCTAATGGTGGAAAACAAGGTAGCTTTCCTGTGTTAGAGGTCTGCAGTTCAGGAGTTGGAACCAAGACTCATGGGGCTAAAATCAAGATGCCCATAGGGTTGCATTTTTTTCTGGAGGCTTTAGAGAAGAGCCCATCCCTTGTGTTTTCCAGTTTCTGGTGGTCCCCTCCATTCTGTGGTGTGTGGTTCCCTTTGTCCATTTTCAAAACCCACAACATTATTTCCATAGTCATGTATCTTTCTCTGACTCTTCTCTTCTGCCTCCCTCTTCCACTTTTAAGTACTCTGGCAATCACTTTGGGCCCAATTATGTCCCTATTTTAAGATTAGCTGATGAAGAAACTTAATTTTACCTGCAATCTTCATTCCCCTCCTGCCATACAAAGTAACATAGAGGTTCTGGGCATAAGGAAATGCACATCTTTGGTGAAGGGCTGGGGGCACTCTTCTGCATACCATAGTGTGCATTCTCTTACCATAGCAAGGGGCATGCTTTTTTGTGATTTCATGTTTACTTGCCTGCTTTTCCAATAGCCTGTGACCATTTATTGTTTCTGATTTTGTCCTAGTGCCTACCATGGAACTTGTCCCAATTAAAATGTCTGGGCTTATTTGCTGTAGAAGACCAAGGAAAGGACAGTTAGGCAGGAGATCAGGAAAAGCTTTCTGGAAAGTGATTTATTTGTCATTGCTATATTTTTGGCACCCAACGCTATAGATTTTCAAAAAATATTTGGGGAGTGATGAGTAAATAAAGGTAGAATTTAGTTGGATATTTTTAGATAGGTAGCCATTGAAGCTTAGAATGAAAAAATGTGCTGGTGTGCCCAGGGCTTACTGGGGAGAGGATGAAAGTACTGATTGGTGTGTTGGGTGAATAAGAGGAAAGACAGTGTTGGAACAGCAAGGTCAGGCTGGGTCACAGCCAGCCTGGGTAGCATCCTCAGGAGTAAGGGCTTTTGTTCTCTGTAAACACTGAAAAATTCTCCGGGTCATTTTGCACCCTATGGGGTGTCACCTGTACCCCTCCATGATCTCATCTGGTCCCATCGATGCAATCAATATGCTGATAGCTCTCAAAATTACATATCCGAACCCACCCTCTTGGACCTCCACCACACAGATTCCAAGTACCTGTTTGACATTGCCACATAGGTATCTAAAAAGCACCTCAAATTTCACACATCCAAAACCAAACTCCTGATTTTCACCACTCCCCCCAACATCAACTTTCTCTTTCCCTGGTCCTCTACATCTCAATAAATGAATATTTCAGTCTTGCAGTTGCTTAGATGAAAGATCTTGGAGCCTGCTTTATCTCTCATCCCACATTTAACTGATCAGTAAATCCTGTTGCTGTACCTTTAAGACATTTCCAGAATCTAATTCTTAATATCACCCACCCCCCACTAAGCCTTGGTTCATGCCAGTGTCATCTCTTAACCATCATTACTATAATGTCTTCCCCAATGGGCTCCCTCATTTCACTGTTTTCCCCTTATTGTCAATAAAGTAGTGTAATTCTTTCAAAATTCTGATGAGACCTCTGCTCAAAACCCCCTAGAGGCTCTGCACCTCATTTAGAACAAAAACTAACTGTCCTTACAACAGCCTGCAAGTCCCCACACCAGATGGCTTTGCCCTCTCTTTTCCTTCTCTGTCCTCATTGCCTACTACCCCTTCCCAGGCACATTCTGCTCCAAGTACACTGGCTTCTGTACCGATCCTGCAACACACCAAGTCTGCCACTGCCTCAGTGCTTCGGTGTATGTGCTTCTTAAACACACTGTTCCTTTCCCAGATGTTCCCATGACTCATGCACATACTCATTCATATCCTTCAGGTCTCTCCTGAAGTATTACCTTCCCAGGAGGGCTTTCTTTCACCTCCCAATATACACTAGCACTTCCTAGTATTCTCTGTTTCTCTTACTAAAGGTTTTCTCCCCCGCACCAAGCTGTTTGCCACCACCTGACTTACTATATATTTGTCTATTTTTGCCCCCTTCACTAATTAATGTAAGCTCCAAAATAGTACTGACTATGCATGTTTTTGTAACTTTTACACCTAGAATAGTATCCAACACATAGTAGGAACTCAAAAAAATTCTTGTTGCATGATAAAATATTGTTTTTCCAATAAACAATAGAAAGTAGATGGTCAGGAATCATCTAGTCATGGGCTTTAGAGGAAGGAAATGGATATAGCCTGCAGGCTACAGAACTCCCAGGAGACTGAGATAAAAGCCATGTTCTCAAATCAGGGAGTATGGGAAAGGAGAGAGAGCATGAAAGAAGTCCACAAATAGGAACCTCATAAATGTGGTAGAATGAATATTGGAAATGAAGGTGAAGGACGAGCCAGGTAACTTGAAAGTTTTTAGATTGGGAAATGGAAATGTGAGTGTTCCTAAGAGAAAGATGTGTCTGATACAGGGTGCTCAGTTTTTGACTCGGTTCCTTTTGGCATATCTACAAAGCATTCCCTTTGGGTGTCTCTCAGGAGAAAGAGTAGAGACTGGGCCTGTATCTGCCTTTCTGCAGGGGCTCTTCTCAGGAGCCTGAGTAGTCAGGCTTGTTGGATGGGCAGGAGTCTCATGTCCTCCTTGTACCATAGTCTGCTATTTGGGCAGGCTGGATACCCAACTTAGTTTAGGGAGTAACCGGAGGGGTATACTGCTTGAGACAGCACACCTGGAGCTCGGCGTGCTGGGAGAGAGCAGACGTGGGAAGTTCTAGTGAAGTGCCGAGTGGGAGGATGAGACAACTAACCCAGCAAAGACGAGCAGGAGTGTATGTTTACCTCTTTGTTTTTTTCATGTTGGTGAGAAAGTTTGGGATTTATCAGGATTTCTGAAGATAGGAAAATACTCTTCTATAGAAGTGTTGGTTTCAGGGGTTGAGTGATTGGGACAAGCTGTAGTTTTAAGTCCACTGATATACCTGGACTATGCTAGTAACCCTGACACTCAGGAATGTGCCACCTCATAAATCTGGCTTAAACACTTAATGCTCTCGTGTTACCCTGGCTGAGAGTCCACTTAAGCTGTTTAACCAGTTAAATATTGGCAGGGCCCTGTTTTCCCTCCACTTGGTGAAGGAGATTAGTTGCCTCCTCCAGAGGGCTGCTGCGAGTAGACAACTTCTGTGTTCCTGGGTGAGGACAACATGGCCTCCACTGTGGTGACTGAGAGGAAGGAGCCTGCACCCTAGGCCAGAGCAAGTCCTCAGATACCAAGGGAACACAGAGCACTAAAGTGGAGCCCTGTCAGTTACCAGGGAATCTCACTAAAAGAATAATGCTCCCAGGTGGCTGAACCCGTGACAGGTCATCGACTGACTTGCCAGTTGCCTTTGGGTGTGCTTTGGAAAGCAGCAATGAATTATCTTTAGCTTGGCACCTCTGAGCCAAAGGCTAAGAAGATCAAATTACCTTCCTATTTAAAAATTACCTGTCTATCCTTCCTCGGTGCACTATGCACCAGGTGCTGGTTCTGATTTCCCCGCAGTGTGTCTCACACCTTCAGCCATCTCTCCTTCAGGCTAGAGCAGGGGTTTGTTTTGCCCTGGGTAGGTATGAATAGATTCCTAGGGCACATGGTGGCTTGGTCAAATATTTACCCAAAGTTCTGATATTTTTTTCAGGGAAACAGATGAATTTCTTTTTTGCTTGATTTTTGCAACCTCAAAGAGGAGATAATACAGTATGTTACTAGAGGATATGGCCTTCTTACCTTTATACATCATGGTCACACTGAGATCATCATGGTCTAAATCTACTAATCTCTTAACATCCAACTTTCTAATCCCTCTAATTTACCCAGAGAGGTGAAACTGTGCTGAAGTAGGGGAGCCTGGGACCTTGTCCCTTTGAAGTCTTGCTTTCTACTGGATCATTGCAATACACTGGACATGCTTCTCCATGGCTCCAGCTCATCCTCAATCTTCTGCAGTTTTTCTTTCCAGACCGATTCCTTTCAAAGGCATTCCTCTCCTCTGTAACTCCTCCAGACACTAACATCAGCTCTTCAACTGGAAGAAGTACAGGAAAGACCTACAAATACAGGAAGAGCCACTGCCCTCAAACAACCCAGTAGCAATCCCCAGGATAAGGAGATGCAAAGCCTGACAGCCTTCTTAGCAGAGGGGAAATGGGAACATACAGGGAGAATCACTAAATTATTCTCCCACTCAGTTATGCTCACACAGAGCAAAATCCACCTCTGCACGTTATGTAGCCTCTTACAGATCATGTATCTACTTCCCCATTTGTAAAACGGGGATCCTACAGGGTTGTTATAGGAGATAAATATCACAGTTCCTCAAAATGAAGGAATCATTCATTCACTGAATGTCTGTTTTATGATTAAAACACCAAGGATAAAGCAGTATGCTCTTGTGGGATTGACATGCTAATGAGATGCTGAGGCTTGAGTAAAAAGAAGAAAGCATCCAGCCACGTAGAATCAGATGAAATAGCATTCTTGGCAGAGGGCATGGCTAATGAATGCAATGGCACTAAGGTAGAAAAAGGTTTTGTACCCCAGGAAACCAGAAAAGGGCCAATATAGCTGGAGCCTATGGGCAAAAGTAAGAGTGGGGAGGGAAGCAGGGGTCAGTTCTTGTGAGACTTTCTGGAGAAAAAGGTAAATATTTGGACTACATGTTAAGTATCAGAGGAAGAGTAGCATGTTCTGGTTTACATTTTAAAAGTTCACATTGTCTTCTCTGTGTAAGGGACTGCAAGAGTGGAAGGTAGGATAGGAAGATTGGAGTAAAAGACAGTCACTTAGGAAAGAGAGCATGTGGCTTGGACTTTACACATTGGACTTTTCATTCTGGACAATAGCAGTTGAATCTTTACTAGTTTCTGGTAGCAACTATGTGTGTGCACTCAGAGTAAAGCATCTGCCCTTCTGATCTGAATGAAGAGGTCTCTGTGACTTTTTAAAACATCCAGTCTGTTTTGTCTGGATCACATCTAAGTCCGATTATCTTTATGGGTCTAAGTCATAGAATAATAGTATTCTGGAGCTGGTGAGAGTTAAATGGTACATTCTTTTCCCCAGCTTGCCTGTACAGTCCAGATGAATGGCTACTATTGAAACAATGTAATAGTTTTATTGAGATGTAACTTTTAGTATATTCATAGAGTTGTGCAACCATCACCACAATCTAATTTTTGAGTATTTTTTATCACTACAGAAAAAAATTCACATACCTTAGCAGTCACTGTCTGTTCCTCCTACTCCCCACCCCAGATCTAGGCAACTACCAACTTAATTTGCATTTTTATTGATTTCTTCATTCTGTTTATTTTATATACCTGCAATCATAAAATATGTGAACACATTCTGTGACTGGCTGCTTTCACTTCAAATAATGTTTTTAAGATTGATCCATGTAGTTTGTGTCAGTACTTCTTTCTTTTTATTGGTGAATAACATTCTGTTGTATAGATATGCACAGTGATGTCACCCTCCTCCATAGTTGCTTGTTTTTAAAATTATTTTCCTGATCAGGAAGTTTTTCTACACAGTCAAAAATATTTTTTTCTATATTTGAAGGTAATACTAAAAGCATCGTACTTTAGTTTCCTCCAATTAAAGCAATACTGAATTATTTAGCTTATTTTCTTTCCTTTAAATAATATATTTTGCTTAATTCTCTCCTATTCCTTTACAGACTCCTTCTTCATTTAAATTATGGAGATCAAGATCCAGCACCCTAAAAAGAATCTGATCAGTGCCAGCAATTATAAAAAGTTGCTTTCATAGTAACTGCGCATACTGCTTTCTTGATTATTCGTATGTAGTCACTTTGACCCTCAGGTCTTTTTCTGTCATACTTGTGTACATTGAGTAAATGTTTCTCTTCTACCTGTGGTTTTCCATATTTATGCATATCACTTTACCTGCATGCCAGTGCTTGAATCTGGTGCTCATCTGGTCTCTGAAGTTGAGGCTTTTTTCCCTTGTCTGTCTTAGACCTCTTATCCATTTCTTCATTTTGGCTCCATAGCACCAGCACATATTTTTTAGAAGCTAGGAGAAGGGTACCTTTCTCTGAACTGTACCTTGTCTTAAATTCTCAGCTCCTGCTGGGTTCTTCCTTTTGAAATGAGGAAAGCTCAATTTCTTTGCTCCCCTGTTTGAACCTAATAATTCTGCCTGGATCACAGCTCTTTATTTCAAATGCCTTCTATTTATTCAGTCATCCATCCAGCATTCAATACATAGTTATTGAAGATCAGGCACTCTTGTAGGTTCTGGGGACATGGTAGTGAACAGAATAGACTAAGACCTAGCATCATAGTTTATATTCTGGTAAACATTATAGAATTTAAGTATAAACAAACTTGATCTCTGGGATTGCATCATTTAAAAGGAATATTATATTTTCTGGTGAAGTTCCACCCGCCCTTTTTGAGGTGGGGGGGAAAGGAAGCTGTAGAACAGAAGAATTACTTGACTTGTTTGTAATCCGTCCCTCAAAGGGCTAAAATGAATCTTAGGTCTTAGACTCCCAGTGTTCTTTCCACCACACTGTGCAAATGGAAAAGGTTTGAGAAGCCCCTTGAACTGACAGATGTGATATGAGTTATTATAACATTTCTTAGGTATGGGAACATGTTTGAGATATTAGTAGACCTTACTATAGATCTTGGAATGAAAGAACAGAAGGAACATGAACATGAAGGATGGGAAAAGCAAAAATTGGTATTTGAAACTTTTTTTAAATCCAGACCCTCTTTCTTGAGGGAGCTTTACAAAGTCAGACTTCCAAGTTACAGAAAACATTGTGAGCAAACAAAATGACTTGGTGAACTTTTCACCAATAGATTCCTTTGTTTTCTTCAAGGAACTATGAAAGCTGCTTTCAGAGGGCAAGTTAGGCAGTGAATTTTCCTGTTTTAATTTCAATGTTCAGCATGTTATTTTATGTTCCCAGAGGTTTCCTTTTTCTCCTTTTCCTCAGAGTTCAAGATTAACAGCAATTTTCAACCTTGAAAACAGTGTAAACATTTTACCTCTATGGATTACCACGAGGTAGGGCTCATTGATGTGTGTACACATCTGGGCTTTTATGAGGCAGTTTGGGCTTCCTCTCAAGGCCTACCTTTAGACTGGCCAAAGGGGTGGATTTTATTTTTTTCCACAGGTGGGGGAGATAATTCCAAAACTGTGTTTGTTGGAAGCCCATGCTCAGAGTCATACCCACAAGGTTTCAGATTTTGCAGCCTGGAACTCTTCTTGAGGTCTATACCTGGCTTTGATGACTGAGTATCGCAAGTCTTTTTCCATCCCCGAGCCTAGAAATGTCCATGTTGACTCCATGCTATTAAACAGCTGCTTCTATCACCGTGTCCTGTCCCTTCTAAAACCTCAGAGAAAACAATGAGAAATCAATGAAAACAGGAAAGACTAGAATGAGGAATAAATTCAAGGCTTATTCTCTAAAGTAGAAAGAAATTAAAGGGGAAACATCGTGGTGGCTTAGAAGGCAAATATTTATGAATTAGAGGCAAATTTGGAAATTTAGAAGATGGTTTAGAAAGAGATGAGACAAAATCTATTGGAGATTTATCCTTCCATCCTTTCCTAGAGCACTTTCTTTCCCCCGTCAGCTCACCTCACTATTTCCCCTGCACACACATCTCAACTTGCCAACAAATGCAGGTAATACATAGCAACAAAGGATTCAGTCATTTCCCAAGCAAGGCAGAGGAAGACCTGGTCCTTTGTCTCTAGTATTTATGATTCACAAGGTGTCAAACAACCTTACATGCTGCATATGGAAGCAATCATGTTTCCTGGCAGAAAACCCTCTGCCTGCTTTAGTGTGCTTGGAGATGAAGCGTGTTACATATAGCAGTCCAAGGGATCAAAACCCTCCAGTTTGCAGCTACTACCCTGCTACACTTGGTTTTTTGCTAGTTCTTCAAGCTGTCTGGAAGCCATCTTCCGACAGCCATTGAAGTAAAGGGAAATTCTTTTAAATTCTGTAATATTTACTGAATACTTACTATGTGCTGTTTTTGCATGTTTAAGTGGCCAGTTGAAAGAGATACAAATGTGTTCTATGTTCTCTTCAAGTCAGTCATAGGTTTGGTATTTTGAAAATGAACAGAAACAAAATAACCCATTGAGTATTGTGACACTCATGGTCACCATCAAAAACCACTAACTGCTTAGAACATGGAGCTATTGGAGGTAAATTGTGTGTTTTTCACATGGGACCAAGGGCCACCTGTGGTAACTGCTAGTTTCCTATACATCCAACATGGGCTATTCCCAATAGGCATAGCCATGTAAGACAGAATGTCTTAGGAACTTTCCAGGAGAGTGGTGGCTATTATTCTTTTTAAACTTGGAGGAACCAAGTGGATCACAGTAACTTCGATATTATATTATGCTAACTACATGGCTGTTACATGGTAATGTAATTAGTCTTCAAGAACAAAATTATGTATATTCTGGTCCATTACTCTTACCGGGCTCCCAGAGAAAAGCAGAAAGATTTACAGTTAATAAGGGAAACAAAATAACACACAGCAGATAGTATAGTATTTGGAATAAAACCAAAGCTCTGCAGCCAGACTCTCTGGATTTGAATCCTGATTATGCTGCTTACTAGCTGGAAGACCATGGATGTTTTTCTTAATCCATTCCATGTCTTGGTATCCCATCTATAAAACTAGGATGTTAATGGTGTCTGCCTCAGGGAGTTATGAATGTTAAATGAATTAATACTTTGAAGTATTTTCAACAGTTTCTAGGCCATAGTAATGGCTTGATAAATGTTAGATCTTATTATTATTAATAATAAAACTACCTCAAATAAGTAAGTTAATTCAGGACCAAGTAATGTGATACTATCCACATTAAGAACTTAGAGCACAGATAAATATATTTTTTTATTTTTTATTTTTTAAATTATTGATTTTAATTCCAGTTAGTTAACATACAAGGTTATATTCATGTCAGGTGTAGAGCATAGTGATTCAACAGTTCTGTGCATCATCTGGTGCTCATCACATGTGCAGTCCTTAATCCCCACCACCTACTTAACCATCCCCCCCCACCTCCCCTCTATGAACCATGAGTTTGTTCTCTATAATTAAGAATCTGGTTTTGGTTTTTCTGTCTCTTTTTACCCTTTGCACATTTGTTTTGTTTCTTAAATTCCACATGTGACTGAAATCACATTGTATTTTTCTTTCTCTGACTGACTTACTTTGCTTAGTATTACACTCTCTAGCTTCATCTATGTTGTTGCAAATGGCAAGATTTCATTCTTTTTTATGGCCAAATAATAGTTCAGTGTGTGTGTGTGTGTGTGTGTGTGTGTGTGCGTGCACATGCATGTGAGTGTGCACTCATAAGTGTATGTATATATATATACATGATATATAGATATATCATGCCTTCTTTACATACACATACATACACATGATATATATATATATATATCATGCCTTCTTCTTTATCCATTCATCAATCGATGAACACTTGGGCAGCTTCCATAACTTAGTTATTGTAAATAATGCTGCTGTAAACACAGGGTGCATTTATCCCTTTGAATTAGTGTTTTGTATTCTTTGGGTAAATACCTAGGAGAGTGATTGCTGTATTGTAGGGTAGTTCTATTTTTAACTTTTTGAGGAAACTCCATACTATTTTTCACAGTAGCTGCACCAGTTCCCCCCCCCCCAACCGTGCACAAGGGTTCCTTTTCCTCCTCATCCTCACCAACACCTCTTGTTTCTTGTGTTGCTGATTTTGGTCATTCTGGCAAGTGTGAGGTGATATCTCATTGTAGTTTTGATTTGCATTTCCCTGATGGTTAGTGATGATGAGCATCTTTTCAAGTGTCTGTTGGCTGTTTCCATGTCTTCTTTGGATAAATGTCTGTTAATATCTTCTGCACATATTTTCACTTGATTATTTGGTTTTTAGGTGTTGAGTTTTATAAGTTCTTTATATATACCAGATATTAACCCTTTATCAGATATGTCCTTTGCAGATATTTTCTTCCATTTCAAAGGTTGCCTTTAAGTTCTGTTGATTGTTTCCTTCACTATGAAGAAACTTTTTATTTTGATATAATCCTGATATTTATTTTTGCTTTTGTTTCCTTTGCCTTAAGAGACATATCTAGAGAAAATTTGCTATGGCCAATGTCAAAGAGGTTACTGATTGTGTTCTATTCTAGAATTTTTATGGATTCAGGCCTCACATTTAGATCTTTTGTCCGTTTTGAATTTATTTTTGTGTATGGTATCAGAAAATGGTCCATTTTCATTCTTTTGCCTGTAGCTTTCCAGTTTTCCCAATACCATTTGTTGCAGAATGTCTCTTTCCCATTGGATATTTTTTTTTGCTTTATCAAAAATAAATTGACCATATACTTGTGAGTTTATTTCTGAGCTTCATATTCTTTTTTATTGATCTTTGTGTCTGGTTTTGTGCCAGTATCATACTGTTTTGATTACTGCAGCTTTGAAATATAACTTGAAGTCTGGAATAGTGATACCTCCAACTTCACTTTTCTTTTTCAAGATTACTTTGGCTATCTTTTTCAAGATTACTTTTTCAAGATTACTTTGGGGTCTTTTGTGGTTCCATACAAATTTTAAAATTGTTCTAGTTCTGTGAAAAATATTGTTGGCATTTTGATAGGAGTTGCATTAAATGTGTAGATTGCTTTACATAGTTAGGACATCTTAACAATATTGTTCTTCTAATTCAGGAGCAAGGGATGTCTTTCCATGTCTTTGTGTCATCTTCAGTTTTTTCATCAGTGTTTGATAGTTTCAGAGTATAGGTCCTTTACCTCTTAAGTTTATTCCTAAGTATCTCATTATTTTTGGTGCAATTGTAAATGGGATTGTTTACATAATTTTTCTTTCTGCTGCTTCATTATTGGTATATTATCAGTCTATTCAAATTTCTAGTTCTTCCTGTTTCAGTTTTGTAGTTTATATGTTTCTAGGAATTTATCCATTTCTTTTAGGTTGTCTAATTTGTTGATATAATAGTTTTTCTTAATGTTCTCTTATAATTGAATTCTGTGGTGTTGGTTGTTATTTCTCCTCTCTCATTTATATATTTATTTGAGTATTTCTTCTTTTTGTCTTGATAAATCTGGTGAGAGGTTTACTAATTTTGCTCATTTTTTCAAAGGCCCAGCTCCTGGTTTCACTGATTATTCTGTTGTTTTTCTTTGTCTGTTTATTTGTGATTTTTTAGTTTCTATATCATTTATTTATGCTCTAATCTTTATTATTTTCTTCCTTCTGCTAGTTTTAGGCTTTGTTGTTCTTTTTCTGGCTCCTTTTGGTATAAAATTAGGTTGTTTATTTGAGATTTTTCTTCATTCTTGAGGTAGTCCTGTTGTTATAAACTTCCCCCTTAGAACCGCTTTTGCTGTATCCCAAAGGTTTTGGACCATGGTGTTTACATTTTCATTTGTCCCCATGTACCTTTTAATTTCTTTTTTGATTTTCTGGTTGGCCCATTGTTTGGTAGCATGTTGTTTAACTTCCGTATATTTGTGGTCTTTCTAGTTTGTTTATTGTGGTTGACTTCTAGTTTCATAGTGTTGTAGTAAGAAGAGATGCACAGAATGACTATTAATTTGTTGAGGTTTGTTTTGTGGCCTAATATGTGATCTGCTCTGGAGAATGTTCCTTGTGATCTTAGAAAAGAATGTGCACTCTGCTGTTATAGGTTCTGAATATATCTGTTAAATCCATCTGGGACAGTGTGTCATTCAAAGCCAGTGTTTCCTTGTTGATTTTCTGTACATTGCTGTAAGTGGGGTATTAAAGTCCCCTCCCATTATTGTATCATTATTGATTAATTCCTTTATGTTTATTATCAACTGATTCATGTATTTGAGTTCTCCCATGTTGGGTGCATAAATATTTATAATTGTTATATCTTCTTGTTGGATTGTCCCCTTTATTACTATACAGTGTCCTTCTCAGTTTTTGTTTTAAAGTCTGTTTTGTTCTATGTAAGTGTTACTAATTTGGGTTTTTTTTAATATCCATTTGCATGCCCCAATGTTCATCGCAGCAATGGCCACAATCGCCAAACTGTGGAAAGAGCCAAGGTGCCCATCAACAGATGAATGGATAAAGAAGATGTGGTACATATATACAATGGAGTACTATGCCTCCATCAGAAAGGATGAATACCCAACTTTTGTAGCAACATGGACTGGACTGGAAGAGATTATGCTGAGTGAAATAAGCCA